>CAJQZJ010034368.1:2710398-2723010 GCA_907164525.1 Lophiomys imhausi
AACCATTAGTTTGCATTTCTTGCTAAGCTAATCAGAAATAAACCTGCTAAGAGACAAGCAACATCTGCTTACCCTAATATAAGAGATAGATAGGGCCTCTTCAAAAACCTCAAGAGATCTGCAGAATATGGCATTCAAAGATGTTTTCGTAACTTTACATTTTTTTATATCAAGACATATCAACTCCTGACAGCACCCCCTATTCTCCTCCAAGTAGAAGATGAGCATCGAAGAATCTCCGGTGGGAGATGATTGAATTAGTCGCAAGCCTATCTCTTGGTAGGAAAAGCCCCTTGCTCCAACTGTATACAGAATGCTGTCCAAAAAAGACAAAACCTGGAATCAGGTAAGTCGACATCCTAGCTCTGCCAAGACAGGGTAGGTAAGTCCTTCATAACCCCTACTCTACAATCAATGTCTGTCAGAGAAGTGGGGCCAAACGACTGAAGAGCGATGCTGTAATGTATGGAGAGAAAATGGGAACTGTCCAGGCAGCCACTGGTATGTCATTTCTTAGTTTGGGAAGCTGCAGATCCTGTACTTCCTATAAAATCAGATATATTTATCCCTCTCAGGTCTCTGAGGTGATTGAAGAACAGATAGATAAAGTCTCATAATTAAATTTTGAGTTGTTTAGGAGTCAAGAGAGTGTTATAGATCTAAGAAGATACTTTTAAAATTGTGTTGCAATTAGTATGAATGTTGAGTCAGATATAGAACTTTAAACTCATGGAGATGTTTAGATAGTAGAATGTTAAAGTCAGGTACCAAATACATATGGACTGGTCATTGGGAATGTACGTTAAGCCATATAACCCTCATAACTGTGGCCTAATTACCTCTGTTGTACTGTATTTTATTTATTATTATAAGAGAAAGAGCCATTTGTTGGACTGAAAGGAGAAACTGTAGGGGGAAATAAGATATACCTTAAACTTAAAAGAAAAAAAAAGGGAAGAGGATGGGGGGTTGAGGGTGGGAGGGTGGGACTGGAGGGGGAATAGGGAGGGGACTAAGATTGAGATGTAACTTGAAGAAATAAAAAAATAAAGGAAAAAAAAGAAAAGGAAAAAAGAAAAAGAAACACAAAAAAAAGAAAGAAAATTGACAGTACAGTACTATGAAATGGCCTGGGTCCAGTGAATTTGATGACCTTCTATATTTCTTAATTGTTAGACCATGCATGCACAAGTGCCCTGCAAAACCTTGGCATATCACCCATCTCCAGAGCTTTTCATCAAAACCTACTGAGGCAGAGGTGTCCAGCAGCTGATCTGTCATTCCCACTGTCCTTCTGGAGGTGACTCCCAGGTGATTTAATAGTTTAAGACTGTGTGTGTGTTGGTTAGCACACCTAAGCCTCCTTGATCGAATCACTCAGTCCAGTCATGTGTGACATTGTAACACAGCTGAATACTAACCCTGAAACAGAGATACACGTCACAATGGGAGGAAGAAATGGTTAAATTATGAAGAGAAACAAAAACCACAATGGTATCATCTAGAAATGTCAACTGTTAACATTTTCAAGTTTTATTTCCATTAACATTCTTAGTTTTGTACAGATTTGAAAGTGTTTTTCTTCTGTAGGCTTTGTGTCTGTTTAACAAGCACCAAGGTCCTACTTTATATGTTGTAATCTGCATATTTTAGACAGTTAAATTCTCTTCAAAACTAGTTATTTCTGATAGCTGAGTATCAGAAACAAGGAAATCATGCAATTTTCAGCCAAACGGATGGAACTAGAGAAGCTCATCCTGAGTGAGCTAACCCAGACTCAGAAGGATGCACGTGGCATCTATTCACTTATAGTCAGATTTTAGCTATGTAGTACAGGATAACTATACTACAACCAATACACCAAAGGGAACATGAACATAGACTTATTTTCCTGTCAGTGAGACACTTCGCCCTAGTGGTGCTACCTTATATGCCCCCAGTGTATGAGGAGGCTCTTGGCCCTCATATGACTACTGAACTGGGGCAGGAGACTGTTATGTAAGGACACTCCACTCCAGAGGAGTGGGATGGAAGGGTTAGGGGGTAGGGTGGGAGGCCGGGGCTGGGAGGGGTGGAAAGAGGACACTACGATGGATATGTAACCTGAAGTAATGAATTTAAAAAATAAAAAATAAATAAAAAAATAAAACCCAGAAACACTGCATTAGGATCAAACAGGTTCAGAAAAAACTAGTTATTAATTTTTTATGATTATATATTTATATTATCAATGACTATAAAATATTTGACCTTCTTACTGTACACATTTTTTTCAGGAAAAAAACCACCTTGTTTTCTTCTCTCATAGCATATTATTTTTTCAGTTTATAAATTTCACTGCATGAAATCAGGAAAGAACTTTTTTTTCTGACAGACCCTTCAATATTTTGACCTAACACCATGTATAACACTAATGTCCACTTGTACAAGTAACAGAAAATGATTGATTATAGACAAGCATTCTTTTAGAAGAAAAATGTTATATACCTTATGAATGTAAGGAATTTGACACCAAGTACATGAGAGCCTCATTCACACAAAGACAACTCTGTGTTGAAAATTTCCTTCCACTTGAATTATGATGTTCAGTTAAAAATAATAAAGAATTGTTAAATTTTCCATATGCTTTCACTGAAGAAAAGATGCTCATGAAGCAAGAATGTGTGTTGAGTTTAACAAGTGTTACATTGTGTGGGGGATTCCATATGCAGAACCTGACCTCTAGAAAGCAAGTCAATGACTTGCCCTTTGACTTTTAACAATCTGTGGTTAAGTTTAAAAAGCTGTCTGGAAATTCTCTAGTAAATACGAGCACTTTATGCCCACCACATCAAACAATGGAAGGAATTGCCAAAGAATGAGGATCGTTTGTCAAAATCATTTCAAGTCAACTAAATAGCATAAGGGGTTCATTTATTGTACAATACTGTGTATGTGAAATATTCCTGACCAGTAGATTACATGGATAAATGTATAAGTAAAAAAGAATAATAAAGGCCTAATGGACATTTTTTTTAAGCTGGATCAGATGCATATATGTAAACAGGTTCATTGGTCATGGTGTAAGGCCCAGGGTTGAGACAGGGTCTCACTGTGTAACCCTGACTGTTGTAGAACCCACTATGTAGACCATGCTGGCTTTAAAGTAACAGAGATCTGATGGGGTAGTGTTAAGCATTCTAAATGTTAATTGGTCCTGTTTGCTGTCTGTTACTTATATTGACTCTGATTGGTTAAATAAAATGCTCAGGTTTGCCAGCTGTAGTAGCACATGCCTTTTTAAGTGTAGTAGCACTTAGGAAGCGTGTAGGTGGATCTCTGTGAGTTCAAGGCCAGATTGGTCCACAGAATGAGTTCCAAGCCAGCCAGCTAACCTGCCAGGTTTCTACAGTGAGACCTGTTTCAAAATAAGCAAGCAACAACAAAACAACCAAAAAATTTAATAAATTAATAAATTCTATTCTAATCTCCTTAAATTATGTATGCCATATATACCTAAATATTGATATATAAGACAACATGGACTTGTTTTCTGTATATTAGACTACAAGTTGTTAAATGGTCTTGTTAAATGGGTTTTGGAGGTTAGACCCAGGGACTTCTCTCTTTTGCTTTTCTGTATCCTCCTTTCTCTCCTATATAGGAGTGAACAGACTTGAGAAAAATGGGACATAGACATAGTATAGGAAAGAACAAGAAAAAAGGACAGATTATTGAATATAGCTTTATACCTTTGTATACTGATACAAAATTAATATTATATTTGGCTAAATTGGTATTGATCATTGTATATTAATGCAAATTTAAGATTGTATAGGGCTACATCGGTATTGATCTTTGTATATTGATACAAAATTAAGATTATATTTGGCCACAATGGTATTGACCCTAGTATATTAATGTAAAATTAAGATTGTATTGGGCTACATCGGTACTGATCTTTGTATATTGATACAAAATTAAGATTATATTTGGCCACATTGGTATTGATCTTTGTATATTGATACAAAATTAAGGATAACGCTTCTTAAAGGTATTGTTTGTAGTAATACTTAAAAATGAAATGTCAAGTTTTGACCTCTCGCTACCAACCGACATAAACTGTTTAGGATAATTAAGAAACGGAAACTAATAGTCATGAAAACATGTCATTTTGTTAGTTACTATGACAGTCTATCACAGTTATTTTCTAAGCTACTCAGAAATCAAGTTGCTAAGAGACAAGCAATATTTGCTTATCTAAATATAAGAGATAGATAGGGCATCTTCAAAAACCTCAAGAGATCTGCAGAATATTTTCTGACAGTATTTTTAAGTACAACTTTGGTATATGATGTGTCAAATTATAAAGAGATTGGGCAAAGATAGAGAAAGGTGGGATTTCCTGAGATTAAAACAGGAAGCCTGAGTTTTAGACAGAGGATTAATTCATTCCAGCCAGGAGCAGTAAGAAGACACACGCCATTGATTAGAAAAGAGAACTTCATTCCACATGGCCAGGAACATTGGCATATCATAGAGAATGGCAGTCCAAGGGGACTTAAGTATATATGGGGTCATATTTGGGTAATAGAATTAAGAGCTAGCTTAGATGAGCCAAGATTGCACAACCCAGACCTAGGCTTGGTAAAATCCATGTGGTGTCTCTGTGTGCTCATTTATAATGCTGGTTAAGAACTAACAGCTAACCTGGCCAAATAAATATAATATAAATACTGGTAAATAATTCAGAGCTATTTTTTTGTGCAAATGGCACCCAAAATAATTTAATTAATTTGTTTCTACAGATATCTGCCTGCCCCGACTCTGGAATGTTGGGTTTAAAGACATATATCATGCTAGGCTAAGTTTTTTTTTATTTAATTGCATATACTTAATATGTATAACAAGGGGTCTGGGTCATATGCACATGGTGAAGCTATTGGTATGGGGGAGCAAATCAACAAATCCTTTATCCCACTCAGTAACTTCTTCACATGCACACGAAGTCTGTTCTGCACCAACATTGAAAACTTTGAAATCTGAGACAAAATGTCATGGTAATTCAAGAAGTTTCTGTATTAGTAGATTATATCTATAATAGGCTCTAATTGGAAGCCAGACAATAATTTTAGCGATAAATATAACTCTTTATTTAAAAATCTCAGATTCTTAGCTGGGTGTGGTGGCACATGCCTTTAATTCCAACAATCAGGAGATAGAGGTAGGCGGATCTCTGAGTTCCAGGCAAGCCTGGTCTACAGAGTGAGTTCCAGGACAGCCAGGGATACACAGAGAAACCCTGTCAGTCCCAGATTCTTAACATTGGTATGCTCATTTGCAAAACTAACAGTGCTGTAGAGAACAATGGATGATTGTTCATTATGTGCTTCAGTTACTAGGAAAACAGATAAACTAGAGCCTAGGGAAGCAACTCAGCACCTTCTTTCTTTCTTAGTAATCCAATTGTCCCTTTTGTTAAAAAACAAAAACAAAAACAAAAAACGAAAAACAAAAACCTCAGAGATGTAAGAACAGACATCATGCTCTCTTGGCAGCCTGCACCTATCCTGTGAGCATGGATCAGGCCTTGGGGGGACAGCACGTTTGCAGTGATATCAAGGATTTGGCTTTGAAAAAAAAAAATTGAGAATCTTAAGAGTTTCCACATTTTTTTTTAACATTATATCCCTCTTCACTCATGAACTATGCACATGTATGTACACTTTGAGACAGGATCTCCTCATGTAAAGCAGACTGGCTTGCAACTTGTGGATCCCTTTCCCTCAGCCTCCCCAGTGCCAGGGTATAAGCCACCCCACTTGGGTGTTTTCTGTGAGTTTAAAATAAAGTGTTTAAAAGACATTTCCAAATAGCACACAGAAGGCTAAATGGAGACCTTGTATAGAAATTGAAAATGATGTCCATCATATGAATCTGGGCCTCAATCCTAAGATCTTCATTACTCTGGATTCCTACTCTTAAGAGTAATGAGGTGTGGCCACATAGCTCACACACACTTGATACGAGCTTAAAAGGTTTTTTTTTTTCAGATATAAAGGATATTTACATTGGCATTAAAAAGCAGGTAAGAGGTTTAAAATGCTGTAAATAAATAAAGGTTACTATAGTTCCATATGGTTTTCTAAACCTGCGAGAGTTGAAAAAATTTGGAGCTAAGGTAAAATAAATGAGAAGCATGGTGTTAGCCCATGCCTCCAGCAGAGACAGGAGGATCACTATAGAGTTAGTTGTCTTATAAATCCTAGAGTTACAAGGAACAGGGTGGTGATGGTGCACACCCTTAATCTCATCATTTGAGAAGGATACACTCTTAATCCCAACACACTAGAGACAGAAACTTGCAAATCTCTGAGTTCAAGGCCAGCCTGACACAAAGCAAGCTCTAAATAGAGAAAAACTTAGATCCAGGGGTGGTGGAGCGTATCTTTAATCCCATCAGTTTGATCCCAATACTTAGAATGCAGAGACAGGCACATAGGATTTGTAATGATTGAAGTCTAAAAGCTACTAACAAAAGGCATGCTGAAATTCAAAGTGCATTGTTCTTTGAAATCTCAAAATATATACACTTAAAGGTTTATTTAATTCCAAAGTATCAAAATAATTTCTCTTTTAATCTCAATTGAAAGATAATACTTTTTATATTGTCAAAAAAACGAATTTGTTCCAGGAAAAATATTACCTGCCCCACCCTCCAAAAAAAAGTAGTGTTCCAGAGTTAAGATTAGGGTAGGGCTTTGTTTTATCTTTCCAGGAGATTGAAAGCATCCATCTAAGGATTCCAGGCACAACTGGACAACTGAAACCTCAGAAAAAAAAAAAAAAACAGATCAGACACCAAAGAAGACAAGTAGCCCAGATGATCCAGCCTCACAGACCTCCTCAATATCTATTTCCTCAAAAATCTACAACCACAACAACTCAAAGTCACTAAGATTGTTCAGCTCCATAGACTGTTCCAACCAGAACTTCAGTTCTGAAGCCCTGAAGTTCAGCTTCTATCTACAAACTTCTGAGGACACTTAAATAGTTGAGCACAAAAGGACTGAACAGCAAATGATTCTATTAACTTGCTTAACCATTTTCACATTCTTATTTGGGCTCCAAACAGGTTTACTACATCCCAAGTCAGCAGGAAGTCATTTTAAGAGAGTAATGGCCCATCTCCAGAAGGTGGGTGGGTGTTTTCCCCCCTTTGGTCATTTGATAAGTTATAGATACTTGTGGTTATTTAGAGGGAGAGATTACAAGCTGTTAAATGGTCTTCTTAAATAGGTTTTGGAGGCTAGATCCAGGGATTTCCCTCTCTTTTCTGTATCCTTCTTTCTCTCCTATGTAGGAGTGAAAAGACTGGAGAAAAATGGGGTATAGACATAATATAGGAATGATAAAGAAAAAAGGACAGATTATTGAATAGGCTGTTATATCTTCGTATATTGATACAAAATTAAGATTATATTTGGCTAAATCAGTATTGATCTTTGTATATTGATATAAAATTAAGATTATATTGGGCTACATTGGTATTTATCTTTGTATATTGATACAAAATTAAGGTTAACTCTTTTTAAGGTATTGTACCTAGGTAATGCTTAAAAATGAAATGTGAAGTTTTGGACTTCTGTTAGCAACTGCCATAAACTGTTTAGGATAGTTAAGAAATGCAAACTAATAGTCCTTCAAGCATGTCATTTTGTTAGGTAATAGGACAGTTTATCACAGTTATTTTCTAAGTTAATCAGAAATCAAGTTGCTAATAGACAAGCAACATTTGCTTATCCAAATATAAGGAGATAGATAGGTGGTCTTCAAAAACCTCAAGAGATCTGCAGAATATGGCATTCAAAGATGTTTTCTTAACTTAAGATTTTTTTGATATTGAGACATGTCAGCTCCTGACAGCACCCCCTATTCTACTCCAAGTAGAAGATGAGCATTGAAGAATCTCCAGTGGGAGATGGTTGAATTAGTGGCAAACCTGTCACTTGGCAAGAAAAAATCCCTTGCTTCAACTGTAGACAGAATGCTGTCCAAAAAGGACAAAACTTGGAAGCAGGTAAGTTGACAGCCTAGTTCTGCCAAGACAGGGTAGGTAAGTCCTTCATAATTCCTGCATTACAATCAATGTCTGTCACAGAAACTAGGCCAAAAGGCTGAAGATTGATGCTGTAATGTACAGAGAGAAATTGGGAACTGTTCAGGCAGCCACTGGTATATCATTTCTTAGTTTTGGAAACTGCTGGCCCTGCACTTCCTGTATAATCAGATATATTTATCCCTCTCAGGTCTCTGATGTCGTTGAAGACTAGATAGCTAGAGTCTCATAGTTAACTTTTGGGTTGTTTAGGAATTAAGAAGGGGTTCTGGATCTAAGAAGATGTTTTTGAAATTGTCATGGAAGTTAGGAGGAAAATGAGTTGGATATAGAACTTTAAACTCATGGAGATGGTTGGATAGTAGAATGTTAAAGTCAGTTGCCAAATATGTATGGACTGGACAGTGGTAATGTATGCTAAGCTTTATAATTTTCATAATTGTGGCCTAATTATTTCTGTTGTTTTGTATTATATTTGTTTTTAAAAGAGAAATAGCCATTTGTTGGACTGAAAGGGGGAGCTGTTGGGGGGAAAAGTTATACCTTAAACTTAAAAAAAGGGAAGTGGATGGGGGAGTTTGAGGGAGAAGAGGGTGGGAAGGTGGGACCAGAGGGGTGGTAGGAGGGGATTGTGATTGAGATGTCACTTGAAGAAAAAAAAAAAAAAAGAGTAATGAGGGGGCGTGGCTTTGAAGGAAACACATCACCTTGACATTCTAGGCATTTGTTAACTGGAATGAGACCACATTTCCTCACAACACTGCAAAAGTGCTAAACAGTGTGCCCCTTCAGTGGGACTTTGGAACATGCAGCACAGAACAGAAGGTCTATAGTAAGAAAACAGAGCCATCTGTCCTCTCTTTCCTGCCTGTGCTCCTCCCTATTTCCAAAGCAACAGTGGAAGTAATCCTGGTGATACTGCAGAAAAAAAGGAATGACAGGCTGGTACTTCCATCTGCTTCCCTTGACTTAATGAGAGTGATGCTGCTGTGTTGAATGCCTTTCAAAGAGGAATGGCTGTTTTTAGTTTGGGAGGCTGTGCTGTTCATTATCTACTTAATTGCATTTTTTTTTTTTACAGGAATGTATTAAAATAATCGGTGTGAAAATCTCTAGAATGGTTCCTGACACTAAAAGGCCAGCTCATAATTGTAGTGCATGAGGTTTACATCAGCAATAGACATGAAAAAATATGACATGTTAGGCTGATACCATGTGTGGTAGCATTATGTGTGACAATTCTTTCCTGTCTTCAAATCCTATAGGAAACTAAAATACTTATAAATAAATTACTACCTGCTACACAAACTTCACAAATGTATAACTTAAATAAATTACAAGTGAAATTTGTAGAAGGAATATCTTTTGTACTGTATGGATGCATCGCCTGCCAAAAAAAACCTGTGGTCTATAGGAAAAGATAGAATAGAAGGTGGGACAATTGGTAGGCAGAGAGGATTCTGGGAGAGTGCCAGGTATGGAGAGATTCCCAGGGAACATGGAGGAGGGCACACACATGGTATCTGAGCAGAGGTAACCAGCCATATGGCAGAATTTAGAACAGAATAAATAGATTAACTAAGTTACAAGCTTATCAGGGAATGAGCACAGCTGTATGGCCAAGGTATTTGTAAATATATTTTGAGTCTCAGAGTCTCATTTCTGTGAGGAAGAACACTCATTATAACAGTAACTCTTTCTAATTATTTTTGGAACAAAATGTAGATTTGCATAAAAAATCATATGAATTCAAAATCCACATGAGCGCCAATACTTCAGAAATGCAATCCTCTGTCTGTCAAATCTAAACTCTGAGGAAGAAGTGACAACTAAAACATATATCCATGGAGTGAAAATGTGGCTTGCCTGAGGTATTGGTCATTAACAACTGGCTGTGTATCAATAATTAGCAATTTTACTGAGACAAACAAACTATAGGAGGACAAGAACAAACAGTATTGCTATTTTATGCCTCTGTCTCTCAGGACAGAGAAGACACTAAAATTTCCTCCTACTGCTGCAAAGCCATCAGTTGGCAGAGAGGGATTTGCCATGGTGAGCAGCTATCGCTGTGACATGACTCAGGCAGACCGGGGTGCACTTTCCATGTTACTAATGGCCAGCATTACAGAATGCTTTATCCTTGAGGTCAGCATTTCTAAAGACGAGTATTCTTCAGTGTTTTTAAATACTCCATTTAAAATTACAGGCATCTAAACCCCACCCCAGGATGACTGCATGAAGATATTTGTGGTCAAGGCAGAGTATGTGTGAAAAATTTGAAATTCCAATAAATGTCAGTCTCTCTCCTCTCCCACCTACCTCCCTCAAAGCTATCATTTAAAGCCGTTTCCAAGTGTTCTTATTTTAGTATGAATCACTGCATGAATATTTTAAGAGGGGAGAAGGAAAGTCTGTCAGTATAGCTACATAAAAAGTCAAGTATGAGTTTCATAAAAGAATGAACCATGCTGCCATGTATTAGGTTTAGCAGAGACTTACAAACAAACAAACAAAACCCCAAAAACAATGTTTTAGAACTTGGTAAAGTAGTCAATCTCCCAACTTACTTAAAAAAAATACAAATATATTGCAAAACAGGAAATTTCTATAATAGTATTACAGACTTTCAAAATTAATAAGCTGAGAGAAAATGTAGAAGTCAACAAGGAAAAAATGGCTCCATATTTTAAATGGGTGATTAATATTTAGAGATATAAGTAATATTTTAGAAGTATTCACAGATATCATGCCATATATTCATCCAAATGACATCACTCTTTGGTAGAATTAGGTGAAAATAGATGTTAGCCAGACTTGCTCTACAGATAATTAGACTCAGCAGGGTCAGATTGATTTGCCAAAATCCAACAACCAGAACCCAGGATCCTCATCTCAGATCTGTGTTTAAAATACTAAGTATCTCATCACATCTCTGTAGTCCCTGAAAATCAAACAGAATTTTCTGCATTACAACATAGTTATTGTCTTTGCTCCCCAACAATGACAGTATGTGAACCTTGTCATTCTCACAGAATAACAAATATCCGAGCTCCATTGTCAAACTGTAGAAGACCCTTTACTTTCATCACTGTAACAAATACTTGAAATAAACCAACTTAAGAGAGAAAAGTTTCTTTTCTAATAATGTTATCCATATTTCTTTTCATTTTACAGAGATTTTAAAAACTACATTTAAGTTGGCAAACAAAGGAGTAGGTTTTGCTATTGTGTTTTTATGCATGTATGTCATTGCACCCTGTTCTAATTTATCATCCTCCCTCCCTATCTCTTGTTTGTCCCTTACTGGTCTCCCTCCCTGACAAACATCTCTCTTTTGCTTTGATCTCACATGTGTCTACTATCCTCTCTTTTCTCCACCTCCCTTCATTATGATTGTTTCCTTCCCTCTTATCATGCCATTTCTGGTTTCAAGACCTTCATACACACACAATGTATTTACATGTACCTTCACATGTGCACATGAAAGAAAACATGCCGCATAGGCAGTGACAAATTCTGTTTCTGGCTTATTCTACTTAGTATGACGATCTTAAGTTTTAATTATTTTACCATAGATGTCCATGTTTCTTTTTCTTTTTTTTTTGAAAGCTGAATAAATGTGTATAGGCACCATGTTTTATTTAGACATTTGTCTGTTGATGGACATCTATCCTGGTTAGATAACTTGGCTATTGTAAATAACAAAGTGATAAATATGAATGTGGAATGATTTCTGAAGTAGGCTGATTTACCATCCTTCAAGAGGGTACACCTGGGTCATATGGTAGTTCTGCTTTAAGTGTTTAGGGACAGTGGCGACACTGCCCTACACTCCTACCAATGGTGAATGGGTTTTCTTCTTTCTCAGTATTCGTACTGGCTATGGTTGTCCTTTGGTTTATGGTAGCTAGTCTAACTGGGGCAAGATGCAATTTCAAAGAAGTTTCCATTAGCTTTCCTTGGTAGCCAAAGGTGTGGAACACCTCTTAAAATAAATTGACCTTTTGAGAGCTACAAATTCAGTTCATTAGCACTTTTGTTGATTGGATGATTTGGTTTTTGCTGTTTAAAGAATTTCATTCTGGAGAAAATCTTTTCCAGTTGTCCTTCAGGCAAGGGGTTAATGTGCAGAACTAAGTAAAGAATTTAAAAAGTTAAACACCCCAAATCTCCAACTGTCCACTATGTACTGTTGGTAAAGTGCTTGCTACACAAGCGTGAAGATCTGAGCTCAATCACCTGGAACCCATGTGAAAGCAAGGAGGAGAAGCACTGTGTGACTCAGAGCTGAAAAGCAGGAGGATTCCCTGGGGTCTCCTGACCAGCTAGCCTCATTGAATCAGTGTCAGCACTTCAGTAAGAGACCTTGTCTTAAAAAATAAGGTGAAGAGTGATTGAGAAAGACACACAATATTGAAACTCAGTCCTCCCCATGCATACCTGTACAGAAACATGCACACACAAACACACACACACACACACACACACACACACACACACACACACACACA
>CAJQZJ010034368.1:2723020-2749640 GCA_907164525.1 Lophiomys imhausi
ACACACACACACACACACACACACACACACACACACACACACACACAATCACACACACATATACACATTTCTGCAGATGTTAAGAAATTCCATTCCTGCTATGAGACCATATGACAACGGCCCTGGAGAGACAATTGGTTGGCTCTTTAAGATGCTGTAGGGGAGAGGGAACAAATTACGTGGCAACTGTATATATAGTCAGTTAGTAAATGGGCCATGTGATTGAACAGAAAGTTCTCAAAAAAAAATACACAGTGACAATAAATGTTCTTAAAGTGTTCAACATCCTTACCCATCAGAACAGTGCAAATTAAAACTACTTTGGATTCTATTCCACCTTAGAATGGCTTTCATCAAGAAACTAAATGACAACAAATACTGCTGAGGATATGTGGAAAAAGGAACCCTCATTCACTGTCTGCAGTATAAACAGGTTCAAGGACTATGGAAAACAACGGGAAGCCTTTCAAAAATCTAAAAATTGAAATACCATATGACCCAGCTACACCACTGGTAGACATATACCCAAAACTCTACATTTCACCACAGAAATATTTACACACCCATGTTTACTGCTGCTCTTTTAGCAATAGCAAGGGAATAGAACCAACTTAGCTGCCCATCAGCAGATGGATGAATAAAGAAAATGTGGTAGATATACATAATGGAAGTCTATTCAGTCACAACAAAAATTAAATTATGAAATTTTCAGGTAAATGATGGAACTAGAAAATAGTATATAAAGTGCGTTAACCCAGCCCAAGAAAGACAAATACTGAATGTTTGCTCTTGTATGCAAATTTCAGCTTCTAATTATTGAATATATGGGAGTAAGTGTGGATAGAGACCCGGAAATTAGAAAGGGCTCATGAAACAGGAAAATAGCTTTAAAAGACTGGACTAGAAAGTATAATGAAACGCATGTGCTATGAAATTAGGACAGACAATACTGAGGTAAAGCTGAGATAGGAGACAGGGAGATTGGGAAGCAATGGAAAATATCAACCAAAGCTAAGAATGTATTAATAGTGGCATAAGGAAGCCTGTCACTTTGCATGCTATTCTTTTTTAGTTAAAGAAAAAATGTTGTCCATACAGCTTCAAAAAATAAAATAAGACATCTAAGGAACCAACCTAGCCCAGGAGGTAAACACTTCAACAGTGAAAACTAGAGAACAAAGGAAATAAAGAAGACACCAGAATGTGGCAAGACTTTCTGTGCTTGTAATGGGTCAAAGCCATATTGTGAAAATGGATGTCTTAACCAGTTATGTACAGACTTGATGTAATACCCAACAGAATTCCAATGGTATTTTTTACAGAGCTAGGCACACTAATCCAAAAGTTCATATGGAAGGACAAGAGCCGAAGCAACTAAAGCAACCCTAGCAGAAAGCACAATGTTAGAAGTGTCACTATGCCTGCAGCTAAATTATCTTGCAGGGCCATAGCTATACACATTGCATAGTGCTGGCACAAAAGAATCCAGTGGGGTAGACCCAGGTATAAACCCATATGCTACAGCCAGAGAACAGGTGTCAAAAGTATACATTAAAAAGAAAAAAAGCCTAGCTTGTTCAACAAATGGTTGGTAGAAAATATATTTCCATGTATTGAGGGGCTAGATTAGATCCTTCCCTTTCATCTTGCAGAAATATCAATTTAAAATCAGTTAAATATACTCTTAATTATGTATCAATATACAAAGGTCAATGCCTATGTAGCCCAATACAATCTTAATATTACGTCCATATACAAGGGTCAATACCATTGTGGCCAACTATAATCTTAATTTTATATCAATATACAAAGATCAATACCGATGTAATCCAATACAATCTTATTTTTGCACAATAAACAATGGTCAATACCACTTTAGCCAAATAACCTACTAATTTTGTATCAATATACAAAGGTATAAGGGCATATTCAATAATCTGCCCCTTCTTCTTGGACCTTCCTGTGCTATGTCTATATCTCATTTTTCTCAAGCCTATGCACTCCTACATAGGAGAGGAAGAAGGATACAGAAGAGGAAAAGTAGGAAGTCCCTGGGGCTAACCTCCAAAACCCATTAAACAGGACCATTTATCAGCTTGTAATCTCTTCCCCTAAATATCGGAGTTTTCAGTTATCCTTCAAATAACCAAAAAGAAGGGCGGAGAAACACCTTCCCCACCCTCTGGGCATGGGACGTCGCTCTCTTAAAGTGACTTCCTGCTGATTTGGGTCGTAGTAGACCTGTTTGGGGCCCGAACCCAAATGGAAAAAATGGCTAAAAATGTTAGTACACTCCTTTAATGTTCAGTCCTTCTGTTCTCAGCTGTTTAGATGACCTAAGGGGTTTGTAGGCAGAAGCTGATCTTGCAGGCTTCACTGAGGTTCCTGCCGGGGCATTGTGTAGAGCTGAACGGTCCCAGTGACATTGGATTGCCATGGTGGTTGCAGGCCCCCAATAGAGACAGCTATTGAGGAAGTCTGCCAGGCAGAATGAACTGGGTCACTCGTCCTCCTTGGTGCCTGATTCTGCTCTCTGCTGTGGTTTCCGCTGTCCAGCCGTCCCCGGGCTCCCCTAATGGACGCTTCGATTCTCCTGGAAAGATAAGAGCAGAGCCCTGCCCCAATCCCAACCCTGGGACAATTACCCTCCTTTTTTTGGGGGGGGGGCGGGGGCTAGGTAGTACTTCTCCTGAAGCAAATTTGGCCTTCCGACAACATACAAAGCGTTATCTTTCAATCCGGGTTAAAGAAGAAATCATTCTGTCACCTTGGAGCTAAACCAGCTCTAGTGTATATATTTTGAGATCCCAAAGGACAATCTGCCTGCATCGAGAAGGCCTTTTGTAAGTAGCCTCCAAACCTAGGTCCCTCCAAATCCCATGTGTGTGTCTCTGAACTCTAATTATTGGGATCAGAGACCTGTGTTTCCCATCTGAAGGGATCAAAGATGTGTTCCACCACTCCTGGATCGAAGTCTTTCTCTATTTAGAGTTTGCCCTGCATCAGGCTGACCTTGAGCTCCGGGATCTGCCCGTTTCTATCTCCAGTGTGCTGGGAGCTGGGACCAAGGGTGTACTCTTCTTGAATGGTGGGACCAAGAGTATGCACCCTCACCACCCCGCTCCGTATGACTCCAGAATACATAAGACCACCAACTCTACGGTGCTCCCCCCGTCTCCGCTGAAGTCAAAGGCATGGGCCAATACCACAATTCTATTTAACCACAATTGAATAGATCTTTGTATATTGATAGAAAATTAAAGGTAATGCTTCCTAATGGTATCATACCTAGAGATACTTAAAAATAAAATGTGAAGCTCTGGCCTCTTGATACCAACCGTCTAAAACGGTCTAGGATAGTTAAGTAAAACAAACTCCTAGTCATGCAAACATGTCACTTTGTTAGCTACTATGACAGTCTATCACAGATATTCTCTAAACTACCCAGTAATCAAGTTGCTAAGAGACAAGCAACATTCGCTTATCTAAATACAAGAGATGGATAGGGCATCTTCAAAAACCCCAAGAGATCTGCAGAATATGGCATTTAAAGATGTTATCTTAAATTAAGATTTTCTTTTTTTTTTTTGAAATCGAGACATATCAGTGCCTGACAGCACCCCCTATTCTACTCCAAGTAGAAGATAAGCATCGAAGAACCTCCACTGTAAGATGGTTGACTTCCTTTTTCTTTTTCTTTTTCTGTGCTGGTCTCACTTTGTAACTGAGGCTGGCCTTGAACTCACAGACATCCGCCTGCCTCTGTCTTCCGAGTGCTGGGATTAAAGGCCTGCACCACCACACCCAGCTGCATGAAACTTTTTAAGATTCAGAGACTGCATCACTTAACAGTTCATGCAATGATCAGCAAAGCTGGTAGCACATAGAGAATTCTTCTAATAAAACTTTGAAAGTCATATTTGATTTTATCATAGGTCCACGAAACCAAAAAAAGGTTTTTCCACATATGATTGATTCGTTACTTCTTTAATAAAATAAAATGAAGAAACTGGACAGCAATATTTCATAATGTTGAGTGACATTTTGGAGACTGAGGATCTTTGATGTGATTTATGTTATCAAAGACAGAGTCTCAAGATCAAACCAGTTTATATTTTTATTATTATTTTAAAGCGGACTGACTTGAGACGAGGTGTACACGCTCTGTGGAGTCAGAACTTTTGTTTAGTAAGCTTCCTTTTCCACTGGATTGTACCAAGTAGCCGGGAACCTCGGAAGAACAAATGTAGCTGGCTTTTCTTGTGTTTGCCTGTATGCTCAACAACCTGAAGAATGGATCTCTGGCCCCCATGCCTGGCTCTATGCCCCTTGTGTAGGTGATTTCTCTGGAATATGTGTTCACTTTAATATTCGCAGCTTGTTTAAATTGCACCTGTGCTAAACTTTTTAACTAAGCTGAGATGTATGTTATGTTGTTCACTTCTCTAGTTGAATGTATGACCTATGGAAATGCATAGACATGGTTCCTCCCTCGCCAGCCACCTCTCCCTCTTCCTAGTCTGAATTTACAGATCTCCTGGAAGACACACACAGCTCCTCCCCAGGCTTCCTCCCATTAAAGCTTATCTTCCAGCACTCTTTGAGAGTAGTCGATGGTTCTGAGGCCAGCTGTGCTCATATAAGCCCTATGTTCATAACTCCACTGACATAAATGCTATTTTAAGAACGGCGGTTTGAAAAACAGAATTCCATCTTGTGTTTTTTTTTCCCTCGGTCTCTTGTTCTAGTGCATATTGACTTCCTTCACTAAACTTCATCTAGTATTTTAAAGACTTCCAACATACTCTCTCTCCAGCTCCCTATACTATTCATTGGATCATCTCATTAATGTTTCTACTTCTTTTGTCTATAATCTCTGGTTTGTGGCAAATGGGTTCTTTACATTTGAACTTAACTTATTTTAGGGAGTCCTAATTTTCACTAGTGCCTTCATGCTGATAGCTACTGACGGTGAACTTCTTGAAATTTGGAGTATGAGTTTTTCGCCTCCCAGGGGTACCCTGAGTGCCAACTTTTATATTACTCTCTTATCTGGTGATTTTATACTGCAAATTTCAACTTCCACCCAAAATAGCATATTGGTACAGGGTCTTTATTGATTTGAGATTTTTCCTGCCTGGCAACAGACAGAAAAATGAGCTTCCTTGTCAACCCTGGGTTAGAGGGCAGATAGTTAATGCCTACCTGTCATGGAAGCTTCAAACTTCTATCATCCAGGCTTTATTGGAAGATTTTTTTTTCCACTAAGAATTTTTGCTTTGTTTTGTGCAGATATTGAAATTCAAGCCCAGGGGCTATTTCCACGGTCACCTTCAACCTCTGCCCAGGGCTGCAGCAGTGTCTGCTCCATCCTTTTTGACCTAAGCTCTATTCCGGTTTTTGAAAAAATAAAATGTTATTGTGGTGTCTAAGACTTTCTTTGCTATGTTCTCAGTTTTAACATTTTTAAAATAATTACATTTATTTATTACTTCAAGTTACATCTCCCTCACAGTCCCCTCCCTCCACCCTTTTTGGTCCCACCCTCCCACCCTCTAACCTCTCTCCCACCTATCCTACTCCTCTGGTGAGGGACGCCCCCATATCTCAGGCCCCTCAGTTCAGCAGTCATATGAGGGCTAAGAGCTTCCTCTTGCACTGGGGGCCTACATGGCAGCTCCACTAAGGCAAAGTGTCCCACTAACAGGTAACAAAGTACATGTTCCTGTTCCTTTTTGTCTGTTGTTTGTAGGGTAGTTATCCTGTATTATATGGCTAAAATCCAGTTACAAGTGAACACATGCCTTGTGCATCTTTCTGGGTCTGGGTTAGCTCACTCAGGATGAGCTTTTCTAGTTCTATCCATCTGGCAATAAATTGCATGATTTCCTTGTTTCTGATAGCTGAGTAGTATTCCATTGTATAAATTTACTACAGTTTTTTTTTTAATCCATTCTTTGGTTGAGGGACATGTGGGTTGTTTCCGGTTTCTAGCTATTACAAATAAGACTACTATAAACATAGCTGAGGAGATGTCCTTGTGGTTTGGTGAGGAATCTCCTGGATTTATACACAGGAGTGGTATGACTGGGTCTTGAGGTAGAGCTATTCTGTGTTTTCTAAGATATCACCAGACTGATTTCCATAGTGGTTGTGTAAGTTTGCACTCCCACCAACAATGGAGGAGTGTTCCCCTTTCCTTCACAACCTTGCCATCATGTGCTGTCATTTGAGTTTTTGATCTTAGCCATTCTGACATGTGTGAGATAGAATCTCAGAATTGTCTTGAGTTGCAATTCTCTGATAATTAAGGATGTTGAGCATTTCTTCAAGTGTCTCCTTGGCCATTAGAGATTCCTCCTTTGTGAATTCTCGGTTTAGCTCTGTAGCCCATTTTTTTTGATTGGATGATTTGGTTTCTTGGTGTTTAATTTCTTGAGTTCTTTGTAAATTATGGGTATTAGCCATCTGTCAGATATGGGGTTGGTAAAGATCGTTTCCCAATCTGTAGGTTGCCATTTTGTTCTAATGACAATGTCCTTTGCCTTACAGAAGATTTCAGTTTCATGAGGTCCCATTTATTGATTGTTGGTCTTAGAGCCTGATCTATTGGTATTCTGTTCACAAAGTTGTCACCTGTGCCAATGAGTTCGAGGATTTTCCCCATTTTCTCTTCTATTAGATTTAGTGTGTTGGGCTTTGTGTTAAGGTCTTTGATCCACTTGGACTTAAGTTTTGTGCAAGGCGATAAATATGGGTCTATTTGCATTCCTTCACATGTCAACACCCAGTTAGACCAGCACCATTTGTTGAAGATGCTGTCCTTTTTACATTGTACAGTTTTGGCTTCTTTGTCAAAAATTAACTGACCATAGATGTGTGGGTTCATTTCTGGGTCTTCAATTTGATTCCATTGATCCACTGGTCTGTTTCTATACCAATACCGTGCTGTTTTTACTATTATTGCTTTGTAGTACAGCTTGAAATCTGGGATGGTGATACCTCCAGATGTTTTTTTATTGTACAGGATTGACTTAGCTATTCTGGGGTTTTTGTTATTCCATATGAAATTGAGAATTGTTCTTTCAAGGTCTGTAAAGAATCTCAGTGTTAACTTTTAGTGTCAGCATATATTTTATCTAGCAGTTCCAACACAATGGGAGGATTTGGCACTTATTTGGCATATAATTTAATGAAACTGAAACTCTGAGGGTGATTTCTTCTACTTTATGGATTTAGAATTTCCTGTGTATTTTAACAACTCCTCAATTACTACTCCAAAATCAGTGACTGTCAACTGGGTGGAGCCTTTGCCTTCTGGAGGGCACTTGGTTATGTCTTGGGGTGGTTTTGGTTGTCATAACAGGAAAGACCACTGCTGGCTCATTGAGAGTTGAAGCCAAAGGACTGCCAGACATCCTATAAGACCCAACACACCACCACATCCGGCACACCATTCATCAAAATGCCAACAGTGTGAGCCACATGGTCTTTATGTACCTTGTACCACTCCTCTGTTTTCTAGATCCCCCCTTGAATGCATACTTGCATGTGTTTTAGATTTTCTTCTCCAAACCAGTTTTCATCTGTCTTTCCCATTCTGCTGAATGGCAAGCACCATTAGGAAACTAACTGCTCAGTGCAGAAATGTGTTGGTCATTCTTAAAATCTTGAGATTTTTAGAATCTCTGCCTCTCTGCCTCCTTTCAGCCCTCTCTGTACCAGATTCATTTTCCATCTCATCTGGATGACCTTCTTGCTGGAAATCTAACAAAATTTCCATTTCCTCAGCAAGGCATTCATGACTTTGACATTATGAGCTCTTAAGCCCTCATGTGTTTCTTATATTCCTATATCCACAGCCACATTTCTTAAGATGACCTACTAGTTTCTAATTCTCTTTCCTTTCCATTGCCTGGTACTGAGGCCTTTTGTGCTTCTTTGCCATTAACCAAGTATGTCAAATCTGTTTGTATGTTTGGTTTTGGTTTTTGGAATGAGATTGGAAAAGAATTAGTAAATATAAAGCAATTACTATTCAAAGAAGACAATTGATAAACAGAATTTACAGAACTCTGTGTTCTAAGAGTTTTTTAAAGTGGTCTTTTTGTCAATTATTCCTTTGAGAAAGAGAAGTTCTCATTTTTGTTACAGCAGAGGTGTGGGCTTAACAAACTGTCTTGGCTTTATAAGAAGGAATGTCGTCTTCTAAGAAAGTACCTCAGGGCGGAAGATGGCGGCGAACTGCACAGACGCATTTTGAATGTGGGAGAGAAGAGCCATAGAGAACACAGAGTTGTGGGACACTGTGCAAAAACCAGAGGGTCTGGCCCCTCCGGGAACATGCACAGCTCCCAAGGGACTGTTAAAAGTCCCAGGGCAAGGCTTTCCCCCATCTCTCGCAGACAGGGAGGCCACTAAATCCGGGATTTGGGAACTCCCATTTGGAGAGGCGACTGGTAAGATCGATCCTAACACACAGCAGGCAGACTCAAAGGCCACATGGTGATCGCCCACTAGCCAACTGGGCTTCCCATACCTCAGGAAGACCTTATAACTATTTAGGAAATTTTGCAGAATAGTTGAAGTCTTGTGGTTTTTTTTTCTGTTTGTTTGTTTGTTTCTTCGAGAGGTAGAAAAAGGGCGCTCAGCGGGAGATCCGCAGCCGCTTGAGCGGGAGCGGAAGGTGGGCGGGCAGAGCAGTTGGGGAGGGAAGCAGACGCTGGCGGGAGGGGCTGAAGCTCCGCCCAACCACGGCAAAGCAGCTAGGGAAGGAGGCCGGCTCTGACACCAGGAGGAGCCGAAGCTCCGCCCACCCACGGCAAAGCAGATAGGGAAGGAGGCCGGCTCTGATGGCGGGAGGGGCCGAAGCTCCGCCCACCCACGGCAAAGCAGCTAGGACGGGAGGCCGGCTCTGACACCAGGAGGAGCCAAAGCTCCGCCCACCCATGGAAAAGCAGCTAGGACGGGAGGCCTGTTCAGAAGGCGGGAGGGACCAAACGAAGCTCTGCCCACCCAAGGTGGAACAGATAGGGAGGGAAGCGGCCAGGCCTGTGGCGGAGAAGCCTAGTGGGTAACCAGAAGCCAGGGGACCATAGCTGTATTTGGGTAAACCCAGACACATTAGGTGTGGAGACAGGCCGTGTCAGCCTCGCTGACGACAAACAAAGCCCACAAAATCTCTGCCAGGGCAAACAGGTCTATACCATTAGAACCATTGAAGGCTGATCACTCAGTGTGCAAAATAGAGAAGTCTGAACTGGGAGCAGTGTAAGTATCCCAGACTGTTACTCACTACCTGGGAATAGGCTGAACCAGCTCACAACGATTCAGGCTATTAAAACCACATTGACCCTGAGATCACCCTGTAAGCAAGGACAGATAGCCAAGCAATTCGACTCCTTCACCAAAGCATCCCCTGTGGATCCAAACACAGAAAATGACAAGAAGAGACAGCTAAACACACACACATGGCCAAAGTTCCAAAAAAAATAGAAATCAAGGAAATATGACTCCAACAAAGCAGAATTATCCTAGCTCATCCAATTCGGATGCCCTCACACCAACAGAAACACATGAAAACGTTGACAATTCTGCATTATGGAAAGTGATAGAGTCCCTTCAAGAAGAACTTAAATCTATGAAGGAATTCAAAGAAGCCACAATTTTACAAGCCAAAACAATGAACAATACCATTAAAGAACTCCAAGCCAAGGTGACAGAGCTTGAACAGGAGAAAGACAAAGCAATGAAAGATTTTCAGACAAAAACAAGTAAGCTGGAGAAGGAAATGTACAAAACGAACAATACCATACAAGACATGAAAATAGAAATAGAAACAATAAAGAAAACACAGTCAGAGTTAAAAGAGGAAGTGGAGAACCAAGGGAAGAGAACAGGAACTACGGATGCGAGTCTCAACAATAGGATGCAAGAGATGGAAGACAGGATCTCAGGCATGGAAGATTTGATGGAAGAAATCAGTACAACATCCAAAGAAAACGAGAAGGCTAAAAAATCTCTCACCCACAACATCCAAGAAATCAAGGACTCAATGAAAAGACGGAACCTAAGAATCATAGGCATAGAGAAAAGAGAAGACTCCCGACTCCAAGGTCCAGGAAATATCTTCAACAAAGTCATAGAAGAAAACTTCCCAAACCTGAAAAAAGAGATGCCAATAAAAATCCTAGAGGCTTACAGAACACCGAACAGATTAGATCAGAAAAGAAACTCCTCTCGCCACATAATAATTGAAACACCAAATGTACAGAACAAAGAAAGGATATTAAAAGCTGTAAGAGAAAAAGGCCAAGTCACCTACAATGGCAGACCCATCAGAATTACACCTGACTTCTCCTCAGAAACTTTAAAAGCTAGAAGGGCCTGGACAGATATCCTACAAGTCCTGAGAGATAATAGGTGCCCAGCCAGACTACTATATCCAGCAAAACTCTCCATCAACATAGATGGAGAAAACAAGATATTCCATGACAAAATCAAATTTAAACAATATCTCCCCATAAACCCAGCCCTACAGAAAATCCTAGAAGGAAACTTCCATCCCAGAGAAGAAAACTTCACCCAAGAAAACAAAGGGAATAGAAAACCCCTCAGCAACTAAACCAAAAGAGACACAGGACCATCACCTATACCAAACTAATGGGAAACAACAACCCCAGGTCACTAATATCCGTCAGCATCAAGGTCTCAACTCCCCAATAAAAAGACACAGATTTACAGAGTCGATCCACAAGCAAGACCCGTCCCTTTGCTGCATACAAGAAACACATCTAACTACCAGAGATAGTCACTACCTCAGAGTAAAGGGCTGGGAAAAGGTTTTCCAAGCAAATGGACCCAGAAAGCAAGCTGGAGTAGCCATCCTAATATCAAACAAAACAGACTTCCAACTGAAGTTAATGAAAAAAGACAAAGAAGGGCATTATATACTCATTAAAAGGAATATTCATCAAGAGGAAATCTCAATACTGAACATCTATGCCCCAAATACAAAGGCACCTACTTTTGTAAAAGAAACACTTCTAAAACTTAAATCGCACATCGATCACAACACATTAGTAGTGGGAGACTTCAACACCCCACTCACAACAATTGACAGATCATCGAGACTGAGGCAAAACAGAGAAATATTGAGTCTAACAGAGATCATGAAACAAATGGACCTAACAGACATCTACAGAACGTTTCACCCAAACACAAAGGAATACACCTTTTTCTCAGCACGCCACGGAACCTTATCCAAAATCGACCATATAGTTGGACACAAAGACAGCCTCAACAGATACAAGAAAATTGAAATAACCCCTTGTATTTTATCAGACCACCACGGAATAAAGCTGGTCTTCAACAGCAAAAGAATCAACAGAAAGCCTACACACACATGGAAATTGAACAGCTCCTTACTGGATGACCACTGGGTCAGGGAAGAAATAAAGAAGGAAATCAAAGACTTCTTAAAATCCAACGACAATGAAGACATAACATACCCAAACCTATGGGATACAATAAAAGCTGTGCTACGAGGAAAGTTCATAGCACTAAGTGCATTCAAAAAGAAAATTGTGACAGCTCATATTAGTGAATTATCAGCTAAGCTGGGTGAGTTGGAAAAAAAAGAAGCAAACACGCCCAAAGAGGAGCAGAAGGCAGGAAATCATCAAACTTAGGGCTGAAATCAACAACTTAGAATCAAAAAGAACTATACAAAGAATCAATGAAACCAAGAGTTGGTTCTTCGAGAAAATCAACAAAATAGACAGAACCCTAGCCAAATTAACTAAAAGGCAAAGGGAAAGAACCCAAATCAACAAAATCAGAAATGAAAAGGGAGAAATAACAACAGACATCGAGGAGATCCAGAAAATATTCGGATCCTACTTTAAAAATCTATACTCCACCAAATTTGAAAACCTAAGCAAAATGGACAATTTTCTTGATACATTCCACCTACTAAAACTAAATCAAAATCGGATTAACAGCTTAAACAGCCCAATAACACCTAAGGAAATAGAAACAGTCATTAATAACCTCCCAACCAAAAAAAGCCCAGGGCCAGACGGCTTTAGCATGGAATTCCACCGGACTTTCAAAGAGGAGCTAACACCATTACTCTTCAAACTCTTCCACCACATAGAAACAGAAAGAACACTGCCAAACTCATTCTATGAGGCCACTGTCATTCTGATTCCTAAACCACACAAAGACCCAACAAAGAAAGAGAACTTCAGACCAATCTCCCTCATGAACATAGATGCAAAAATACTTAATAAAATACTAGCAAACCGAGTTCAAGAACACATCAAAAGTATCATACACCATGATCAAGTAGGCTTCATCCCTGGAATGAAGGGATGGTTCAATATACAAAAGTCTATCAATGTAATTCACCACATAAACAAGATGAAAGAAAAAAACCACATGATAATCTCGCTAGATGCAGAAAAAGCATTTGACAAAATCCAACACCCCTTCATGCTAAAAGTCCTGGAGAGAACGGGCATTCAAGGGCCGTACCTAGAAATAATAAAGGCAATATACAGCAAGCCAGTGGCCAACATTAAATTAAATGGAGAGATGCTTGAAGCATTTCCTCTAAACTCAGGGACAAGACAAGGATGTCCACTTTCACCATATCTCTTCAATATAGTACTTGAAGTTCTTGCTAGAGCAATAAGACAACTAAAGGAAATCAAAGGGATAAACATTGGAAATGAAGAAGTCAAATTATCCCTATTCGCAGATGATATGTTAGTATACATAAGCGACCCCAAAAACTCCACCAAAGAACTCTTACAGCTGATAAACAACTTCAGCAAGGTGGCTGGATACAAAATTAACTCAAAAAAATCAGAAGCCCTTCTTTATACAACAAGCACACCGAAAAAGAAATAAGGGAAACAATCCCCTTCACAATAGCCACAAACAATATAAAGTACCTGGGGGTAACTCTAACCAAGCAAGTAAAGGACCTATATAACAAGAACTTCAAGCCCCTGAAGAAAGAAATGGAAGAGGCATTTAGAAGATGGAAAGATCTCCCGTGCTCATGGATAGGTAGGATCAACATAATAAAAATGGCTATTCTACCAAAAGCAATAAATAGATTCAGTGCAATTCCTATCAAAATACCAACACAATTCTTTATAGACTTGGAAAAAGCTATACTCAACTTCATATGGAACAAAAAAAACCCAGAATAGCTAAATCAATCCTGTACAATAAAAAAGCATCTGGAGGTAACACCATCCCAGATTTCAAGCTGTAGTACACAGCAATAATAATAAAAACAGCATGGTACTGGTATAGAAACAGACCAGTGGATCAATGGAATCGAGTTGAAGACCCAAACATGGACCCACACACCCATGGCCAACTAATCTTTGACAAAGAAGCCAAAAACGCACAATGGAAGAAGGACAGCATCTTCACCAAACGGTGCTGGTCTAACTGGATGTCCACTTGTAAAAGAATGAAATTAGATCCATACCTATCACCTTGTAAAAAACTTAATTCCAAGTGGATCAAAGACCTTAACATAAGGCCGGCCACACTAAAGATAATAGAAGAAAAAGTAGGAGAAACCCTCGAACTCATTGGCACAGGTGACAACTTCCTGAACAGAACACCAACAGCTCAGGACCTGAGATCAACAATCAATAAATGGGACCTCATGAAACTGAAAAGCTTCTGTAAGGCAAAAGACACTGTCATTCAAACAAAACGGCAGCCTACAGACTGGGAGAAAATCTTCACCAACCCCACATCTGATAGAGGGCTATTATCTAAAATCTACAAAGAACTCAAGAAACTAAATGCCAAGAAACCAAATAATCCCATCAAAAAATGGGAGACGGAGCTAAATAGAGAATTCACAAAGGAGGAATCCCTAATGGCCGAGAGTCACCTGAAGAAATGCTCAACATCCTTAATCATCAGAGAAATGCAACTCAAGACGACCCTGAGATTCCATCTCACACCTGTCAGAATGGCTAAGATAAAGAGCTCAAATGACAGCACATGCTGGTGAGGGTGTGGAGAAAGGGGAACCCTACTCCATTGCTGGTGGGAATGCAGACTTGTGCAACCACTATGGAGGTCTGTCTGGAGATATCTTAGAAATCTAGGAATAACTTTGCCTCAGAACCCAGCCATACCACTTCTGTGTATACACCCAAAGGACACCTCACGGAGACAATGGGAAGTCTCCTCATCTATGTTCATAGCAGCCTTATTTGTAATAGCTAGAAACTGGAAACAACCCAGATGTCCCTCAACTGAAGAATGGATTAAAAATTTGTGGTACATCTATACAATGGAATACTACTCAGCTATAAGAAACAATGAAATCATGCAATTTGCAACCAAATGGATGGATCTAGAGAAGCTCATCCTGAGTGAGCTACCCAGACTCAGAAGGATGCACATGGCATCTATTCACTTTTAGTAGGATTTTAGCTATATCTTACAGGATATCTGTACTACAACCAACACACCAAAAGGAACATGGACATAAATTTCTTTTTTTCTTCTCATTTCTTTTTCTTTTTCTTTTCCCTCTTTTTTTCTCTTTCTTTTTCCTCTCTTTTTTTGTTGTTGTTCTTTGTTTTTGTTGGTTTGTGTGTCTGTTGGTTTTTTTTTTTTTAGTTTCCCCCCCCCCACCCGTAGCAAGGAGACACCTTTCACTGGCAGTACTGCCTCGTAGACCCCCGGTGTATGAAGAGGCCCTCAGCCCTCATATGACTCCTGATCTGTGGTGAGAGACTGGTATGCAGGGACACTCCACCCCAGAGGATCAAGATGGAAGGGTCAGGGAGTAGAGCATGGGATGGTGGGCCTGGGAAGCAGGAAAAGAGGGCAATATGTCAAGGATGTAACCTGTAGCAACAAACAAATAAATTTACTAATTAAAAAAAAAGCAGGTAACAACGTTAATACACTGTAAATAAATTAAAGGACACAGCCGTTCAACCTGGTTTTATGAACCTCCAAGTGTCGAAAACACGTAGAGCTAAGGTAAAATACAGGAGAAATATGGTGTTAACCCATGCCTTTAACTTCAGCAGAGACAGGAGGAGCACCAAAGTGTTAGTGGACTTATAAATTCTAGAGTTACTCGGAAAAGGGTGGTGAGGGTACACACCCTTAATCCCATCATTCAAGAAAAGTACACCCTTAACCCCAACACACTAGAGACAGAAACAGGCAGATCTCAGAGCTCAAGGTCAGCCTGATACAAAACATACTCTAAATAAAGAAAAACTTTGATCCAGGAGTGGTGGAACACATCTTTAATCCCCTTAGATGGGAACCACAGGTCTTGGATCCCAATATTTAGAATGCAGAGACACACACATAGGATTTGGAAGGACTTAAGTTTAAAAGCTACTTACAAAAGGCCCACACAACACAAACAAATTGTCCTTCGAGACCTCAAAATATATACACTAAAGCTGGTTTAGCTCCAAAATAACAAAATAATTTCTTCTTTAAACCAGATTGAAAGATAACACTTTATATATTGTCAAAAACCAAATTTGCTTCAGGAGAAATATTACCTACCCCCCCCCCAAAAAAGAGGGTGATTGTCCCTGAGTGAGGAATAGGGCACGGCTCTGTTCTTGTCATTCCAGGAGAATCAAAGCATCCATTCAAGGATCCCAGGGACAACTGGACAACGGAAACCTCAGCAGAAATCAGAATCAGACACCAAAAGAAGACGAGTGACCCAGATGATTCAGCCTGACAGACTCCCTCAATAGATGTCTCCATCAAAAGCCTACAACCACAACAACTCAATATCGCTAAGACCATTCAGCTCTACACAATGCCCCAGCCAGAACCTCAGTAAAGCCTGGAAGTTCAGCTTCCGCCTACAAACTCCTTAGGTCATCTAAACAGCTGAGAACAGAAAGACTGAACATAAAAGGATTGTATAAACATTTTTAACCATTTTTCCATTTTGGTTTGGGCCCCAAACAGGTTTACTATGACCCAAATCAGCAGGAAGTCATTTTAAGAGAGCGACGTCCCATACCCAGAGGGTGGGGAGGGTGTTTCTCCGCCCCCCCTTTTTTTCGGTTATTTGAAGGACAACTGAAAATTCTGTTATTTAGGGGAAGAGATTACAAGTTGTTAAATGGTCCTGTTTAATGGGTTTTGGAGGTTAGACCCAGGGTATTCCTTCTTTCCCTTTTCTGTATCCTTCTTTATCTCCTATGTAGGAATGCACGGACGAGAGAAAAATCGAGACACAGCACAGGAAGGATCAAGAAGAAAGGTCACATTATTGAATATGCCCTTATACCCTTGTATATTGATACAAAATTAATAGTATATTTGGCTAAAGTGGTATTGACCATTGTTTATTGTGCAAAAATAAGATTGTATTGGTCTACGTCAGTATTGATATTTGTATATTGATACAAAATTAAGATTATAGTTGGCCACAATGGTATTGACCCTTGTATATGGACGCAATATTAAGATTGTATTGGGCCACATAGGCATTGATCTTTGTATATTGATACAAAATTAAGAGTATATTTAGCCACATTTGAATAGATCTTTGTATATTGATGCAAAATTTAAGGTAACGCTTCCTAATGGTATCGTACTTAGAGATACTTAAAAATGAAATGTGAAGCTCTGGCCTCTTGATACCAACCATCTTAAACTGTTTAGGATAGTTAAGAAAAACAAACTCCTAGTCATGCATGCATGTCACCTTGTTAGCTACTAAGACAGTCTATCACAGATATTCTCTAAGCTACTCAGTAATCAAGGTGTTAAGAGACAAGCAACATTTGCTTATCTAAATACAAGAGATAGATAGGGCATCTTCAAAAACCCCAAGAGATCTGCAGAATATGGCATTCAAAGATGTGGTCTTAAATTAAGATTTTTTTTTTGATATCGTGACATATCAGCTCCTGACAGCACCCCCTATTCTACTCCAAGTAGAAGAAAAGCATCGAAGAATCTCCAATGTGAGATGGTTGAATTAGTGGCAAGCCTATCTCTTGACATGTAAAAACTCCTTGCTTCAACTGCAGACAGACTGCTGTCCAAAAAGGACAAAACTTGGTAGCAGGGAAGTCGACAGCCTAGCTCTGCCAAGACAGGGTAGGTTAGTCCTTCACAATCCCTGCTCTACAATAAATGTCTGTCAGAGAAACAGGACCAAAAGGCTGAAGACTGATGCTGGAATGTATGGAGAGAAAATGGGAACTGTCCAGGTAGTCACTGGTTTGTCATTTCTTAGTATTGGAAGCTGCAGGCCCTGCACTTCCTATACAATCAGATATATTTATCCTTCTCAGCTCTCTGAGGTAGTTGAAGAATAGACAGCTTGAGTCATAGCTAAATTTTGAGTTGTTTAGGAATCAAGAGGGCGTTCTAGATCTAAGAAGATGGTTATAATAGTGATGCAAGTTAGTATGAAAACTAAGTCAGTTATAGAACTTTAAACTCATGGAGATGGTTAGAAGGTAGAAGGTTAAAGTCAGGGGCCAAATATGTATAAACTGGACATTGGGAAGGTATACCGGGCCATTTAATTCTCATAAATGTGGCATATTTAATTCTGCTGTTTTGTATAGAATTTACTGTTATAAGAGAAAGAACCATTTGTTGGAATGAAAAGAGAAGCTGTTGGGGCGGGGGGGAAGAGGGTGGAAGGGTGGGACAAGAAGGGGGAATAGGGAAGGGTTTGCGACTGAGATATAACTTGAAAAGAAATAAAGTACTTATTAAAAAAAATAAAAATAAAAATAAAAAATAAACAGACAAACTAAACCACAAAATTAGCAAAGGATCTGAACAGACATGACTCCGAAGAAAATATGAAAAGAGTTAGTATACACATGAAAAAAAAACTGTTCAAAGCAAGAAAAGTGACAATTAAGCAAATACTGTTCAAAGCCACAGATATAATCACTTCACAACCATGGGAAGCTACTGGGGAAGACACACAATATAACCAGAACTGTCAAGGGCATGGGAGAATCAGGGACCATACCTATTGCTGGTAAAATGCAAGATACTGCAGTCACTTTGAAAAAAATGCCCTGTAAATTCCCCAAAATAGTAAAGATACAAGCTACCATATGATCCAGAATTTCATCTCTTAGTTTATGCACGAGAAAAAAATAAAGGCAAATATGTACACAGATAGAGAGGAGAGAGAGGGAGAAAGAGAAACAACTTGTATGTAAATGTTCTAAGATTTGTCCAGGACTACAGGTAGAGTTTACTGATTGCTTGTCTAGCATGTGTAAGGTCTGGATCCAATCCTCAGCATTGTAAAAATATAAATAAAAATTCTTATTCATACTCAAAAAAAGTACCTCATTCAATAAAAGAAAGCTGAACTGAGGCCATAAATGTTATTCTTCTATGCATGTCACAAAATAACCTCAGCTACCCTTGACACTGTTACCTGCTAAAATCAGGATGTGGCACAGAGAGTCCTGTATTTTTACAAATCTGTGCTTATCTCTAAAAGAGTTATGTGCACATTGACCTTTCAGTTTTCTCCAATACTCAGTACAAAGGCTCTACAATTTAAACCAACTGAGTCGATATCGAGTTGTTGAGTATATATTGTGGTCTCATTGTTATTTTTAAGGCTGCTGCTGCTCTGATTTCAGATAACAAGAATATCATTCCACGGTTTTTCAATCAAAACAACAATATCAAGTTTTGAAAAGTATCACTTCTTAGTCCTGAAAATAAACTTGTTTCTGCTTTCTAAGCAAAATTAAGACTTCCTTTTCAGTAGAGAGCCAGTTTTCAGAATTTCAATCTGGCTTTGCTTTCGCCTACCCCTTGTATTAGAGCACACTAATGAACCAGCCAGCCAGGGCTGCATTGGCCATTATGTCCACTTGCAAACTAGCAAATTCAACTTTTAACATGACAACACAAAGTAAAATGAAGTGGAACACTGTGATTTTAAGGGGGCTTTGGTCTCTTTTGTTCTGTGAACTTCGCCACCTTTCACACATAGAAGCTCACAGCCCTTTGTTCAAAGTCACATCAAATGTAAAGAATGGCTTTACATTGTGTTTTCCTTACCAGAGGAATCCAAAGCCATCAAGAAAAAATGCTCATCGAGGCTTGAAACAGAAAGAAGTATTTATTTTACGTGTGCTCTCATTTTGTGCAACTCAGCATCATGACAGATAGGACTGGGGTTGCATGTGAAAGTCCATGCTCTCTTTGTCTCTACGAATTGAGAAGGCCAACCATGGGTCTGACACTTATCTTTTTAAATACCAGCTACTGGTAGGAGAGGACATTAAAGATCACTATGTTGCATACTTGACTAGCACCACACAAGGAAGAGATACCAAGAAATGCATTGTTGGCTCCCACAGGTGTCTATGATGCATGTTTTTTTTACACATGGCTGTGGTTTCTGCAGCTTATCTCATTGCATGAACAAGATATAAATTCTCTCAGGGAAGGAAGCCACAGAGGCAAGGCAGAGAAAGCTGGACTACAGAAACTGACAAAGTCAAACAGACTCAGTTTCAAATCAGTTCATCTAACTCCTGTCCATTTGATCCTGAGTACATGCTCCACTAGCTTTTGTTTGCTAGGCAGGGCTAGAATGTAGAATAAAGTTGGAAGTAATAGATGTGTTAGTTGGCTTTATTTATTATTTCTATATTATATTTTAAGGAACACTTCTTTGTACTCCATAGGTATATTTAGGTTTGGTTGGTTTTTTTTTTTTAATGAATTTAGAAGAGAAAACAGTATTTGTAAAGACCAAGTTACCATGTTTGCTTTCCTTATAGAGATAATCTAACAGAGGTAACTAACTATTACTGCCCTGTGGTTTTGTTGTTGTTTTCATGCTACAACTCTCCATAGTTCATATGAAATCAACTTCATAGTACAAATGAAAAAAATATATAGTGTAAAAGGTTCAGTAACCTAAACAAGTTTCTAATGTGTCAGCTTTGGAATTATATTCGATTTCCCCCTGTGAATCCCTTGTTCCTCGCATTCCTTTAATGACATCCAACATCTGTATAAAGAACCCTTAAAGATTTGGAAGCACAAATAGGCAAAAGCCAAATGTCGTGGTATGCACATGTTAATCTCAATATTCAGGTGCTTAAGCAAGCACACACACACACACACACACACACACACACATGCACGCACACATGCATGTGTGTGTTCTTGCATTCACATACTCACCCACATGCACAAGACATCTGTGAAAGTACAGAGGCCAAGATTGTCATTCCCTCAGTGGTAGAAGCGAAGTTGTGTATCTGCCTGAGAGCACTCACCTAGAACAAGCACTGCCCAAGTGTTAAGGGAAGTAGAAGCATGGCAAGAATGATAGAATGTCAAAGGACACCTGCATGGCCCAGAAGAGAAGAGAGTAAACATTAGTGAAAAAGAGAAACAAGAACTAAAAGCTTTACAAAGATGAAGTGTCCAGACAGTACTGAGAAGTTACTTCAATAAACACAAAGTATATTGGAGAGGTGTCCAGAAAAAAAATGACGAAATAAAGGTATCAATTTTGCAATGTACTTAAACATAAAACACAAGGGCTCTGGCAACACGGGAAGCACTGGGGCAAGATCAGCTCACAGAGAACAGCTCTTGAACTTGGCTGTCCTCCCGTTAGTCTTTCTCTTCACAAACACCATCCATTTCATTCAGAGCAGAATATCTTGCCAAGTATGCTCTTTAAATATTGATTTTTAGAGCATTTCCTTGATTGGAAAGTTCACTACCAAACCTGGCAGCAATTCAGATTCCTTCTTTCTGCAGTTGTTGTTGTGATTCAAATAGGGAGCTCTTCCTCCCAAAGACTAAGTGGAAGAAGAGCAGACAATAAAATGGTGAAAAGCTCACCATTGCTGATAGGAAAGTGAGTGCCTTGGGGAGAGCAGGCATGAACATTTGGTTTGACCCAAGACATTCTCATTGTATACACAAAGATGCCAGGACACTGATGTTTCCTCTCCTTGTAGGGACCTGTGAAGACTGGACATCTAAGAGAACTCTGTGTGAAATTAGCCTTCATGATGTGTGCACAGTTTAGAATGAATGATCCTGGTGTCTCTTATTCTACAGATGCACTGGCATTAACTTGAAGAAAATAAATGGCCAATGAGGAAGGCCCTAACTGCTTGCTTCCTGCTGTCTCAGGGGACCAAAATCAATCCTGACACATAACTGGCATTCAATAAACACTTGTTATATGAATGAGTTAGTAAAGCACAAGAGAAACCAGATTAGAAAATGAAGTGAATTATTTGCTCATCCATTATCACAACCTGAGACCCACCGGGTCAGAAGCCCTGAGAACCTTGAGTTATAAGTTGCAAGTCATGGTTTCAGGCCCCTCAAACTAAATTCACAGATACAGTCAGAAGCTACTGAACAAGCTGTTTTATGATCAATCATAAAGAGAAACCAACCTGTTCATTCAGAGAAAGAAAAGAAAAATGATCTAATTTATTTGGATTTGGTGTGTGTGTGTGTATATGTGTATGTGTGTGTGTGTCTATCTGTGTATCTCTCTGTGTGTCTGTGTGTCTCTCTGTGTGTATGTGTGTGTGTCTGTGTGTGTATGTTTGCATGAGCATGTGTGTATGGTTGTGCAGGTGCATGTCCTTCTGAATCTTTTTCTTTGATGTGTCCTCAGTGACCTTCTCTGGTTTACGTAATTCTCTTTGAAGACCACTGATGTGACAGCTGAGGAAAATACATCAAACCCTGAAGCAGCTCCTTTTATACCATGTTTCTAAAATACGTTTTGAAATTGTATCTCATAGCAACATTTTTCTCAGAAGTTAGTACATTTCCTACGAATTTTAAAATGACCCACAACTACAAATGAGAAACTTTTGAAAACTACACCTATCATACCTCTTATCTTGATTATCTCATGCTTAAATATCTTGTAGAACTTGCTGAATTCTTTTCCACATCTCCCACCATCCCTTCTAGCAATATGCCTCAGTACCATGGAATACAAGCCTATCTCAGGGCAGCTTTTCTGAAAAAAAAAATGCACTGAAGCCTGTCAATAAAACATAACAAGAAAATAAATATAACATTTAGAAGAAAGTGGGGCAGTGCAGAAATAGAGGTAATTTATGGTAAGGGAAAAGTGCCCTCACTCCAGATTTGGATTGGAGCCAACTGAGAAACAAGAATTTCAGCACAATTAACATTTGCTGACAGCTAGTTAATATTCCTTTAATATTTATGGATATTTTATGTTAAAGTAATAATGAACAGGTTTAAGTACTGAATGTACATGACATGGGAGGGACTTCTTCTCTTCCCCAGAAATCACCTGAGGATCCCAAAAAAGACTGCTAACTTTGCTTACTGTGAAGATAGTTCTTCTATCTTCAGTTAGAATTCTATCAGATGCCTCAGAAACGACCCTATGACCTTACATAGATTTCTTGGTAGCCCTGTAAGATAGCAAACTCATCTCTACCAGAATCCTATATGCGACTATTGTAAACAGCAGTGAGGTGATGTGGCTCTTCTGTGAGAAGCCAATGCCCATAATTGCCAGTGTCTCTACCTTTCTTCAGAGCACCTGTGTCTCTTGGGCCTGGTGTTTAAACTGATCTCAGCGTAGCTACTAAACCTCGACTCTCCTTCATAAACTGCCTACTTCTTCAATTGTTTTACAGTATTGAAGCCACAAATCTCACCTTGGCTTGTCTGAAGGTTCCCTAAAAGTTTAAGGGACCATCTCAGGTTGCTGAAGACGACAACTAGGAGCCATTTCTCTTGTACCCATACCCACAAATGTGGACAGAAAACACTAAAATTAGCCAAAGTCAGAACTTCAGGGAAGATGGTGCATCTCGCATCACTCTATAACATGACTGCCACCAAACTCACAGAGCCTCATCCAACCATAGTCAACCAAAGGGGGAGGAAAAAATTACACTTATTCTCCAGTCAGCATGGGGTAAATTACTTCTGAAAGAAATGAGGGTTTTTGTTTTGTTTTGTTTTTATGTTTATTTATTACTTCAATTTACATCTCCATCACAGTCCCCCCTCCCCTCCCGGGCCCACCCTCCTACCTTTTCCCCCTTCTCCCACCTATCCTACTCCTCCAGTGTGGGGTGCCCAACATATCAGCTCCCTTCAGTTTAGCAGTCATATGAGGGCTAAGAGCTTCCCCTTACACTGGGGGCCTACATAGCAGCTCCACTAGGGAAAAGTGTCTCACTAACAGCTAACAAAGTCTTTGTTCCTGTTCAGTTGTTGGTTGTAGTATAGTTATCCTGTACTATCTGGTTAAAATCCAATTATAAGTGAATAGAAGTCATGTGCATCTTTCTGGATCTGGTTTACCGCACTCAGGATGAGCTATTCTAATTATATCCACTTGGCTGCAAATTGCATGATTTCCTTGTTTCTGATAGCTGAGTAGTATTCCATTGTGTATCTGTACCACAGTTTTTTTAATCTATTCTTTGGTTGAGGGACATCTGGGTTGTTTCCAGTTTCTAGCTATTACAAATAAAGCTGCTATGAACATAGTTGAGGAGATGTCCTTGTGGCTTGGTGAGGAATCATCAAGATGGATACCCAGGAACAGTATGCCTGGGTCTTGAGGTAGAGCTATTCCAAGTGTTCTAAGGTATTGTCAGACTGATTTCCATAGTGGTTGTACAAGTTTGTATGCCCACCAGCAATGGAGGATTGTTCTCCTTTCTCCACAGCCTCACCAGCATGTGAGTTCTCAGTTAAGCTCTGTGCACCATTTTTGATTGTATTAAAACAAATCCTTCATTCACTCCTTCAAAGACCAGGATGGAGGGGAGTGGGAGCGGTGGGGAGCTAGCTCTGCAGCTTGAGAAGAACAAACACCTCGTAAAGGCTTAAATGTCGGAAGTCCTCATTCCTCCCTCCATGCTTCCATATCTAATTCTCTTGCTACTTCCACTCTCCCCCATCTCTTTTCTTAACCATCTCTTACAGCTCAGCAGAAGAAAGCCTGCCTAAGTCTCAAGAATGTTGAATATTATTATTCCATTTAGTTTTCAACTCTGGAATCTTTTTCTTATAACTCTAAATTTCTGAGTGAAATGTTCTGACTGGCCCATTTAAATCAGTAGTCTAACTTTAAACAAATCAATTATGACAGGAAATACATCCAACAAAAAAAGACTGACTTTCCTGGCCTACATTGTATGGCATCAACTATGACAAGAAGGAGGTTAGAGGTAAGGTGGGGTGCTGGTTCACAGAACACAGTTATTAGGAAGCAATACAAAGTTTAGGCTATTTTGACTCAAATACAGTCAAAGACAACACCTGTAATTTTCACTATGTGCTATATTTAGACATTCACTAGATAGTTCTAGTTTGCGTACTTTCCAAGATACGCATACAATGTGTGCAATGACAAACATCTTCCAAACTTCTTTTTACTCAAGCATAGAGATGTGTCTTAGGATTTCTATTGCTGTGAAGAGACACCATGACCATGGCAGCTCTTATAAAAGAAAATATTTAACTGGGGCAGGCTTAGAGTTCAGAGGTTTAGTCCATTGTCATCATGGCAGTGGACAGGCAGACAAGGTGCAGCAGAGGGAGTTGAGAGTTCTACATCTGAATCCACAGGCAGCAGGAAGAGAAATGAGACACACTTCTTCCAACAAGGCCACACCTCCTAATAGTTCCACTCCCTAAGAACCTATGAGAGCCATTTTTTTGAAAACCATTTCATGATGAATATAAAATCATCATGGAGTAATGGGAGTAATGAAAAAGAAGCAAGTGAAAGAACTGTATAACAAGAACTTAAAGTCCTTGAAGAAAGAAACTGAAGAGGAAATTCTTGCTTTACAATTAATGTCTGTCAGAGATACTGAGCCAAAAGGATGAAGATAGATGCTCCAATTTATTGAGAGAAATTAGGGACTGTCCATGGAGCCAATTGTCTGTCATTTCTTAGTTTTGGAAGCTGCTGGCTCTGCACTTCCTGTTTATTCAGGTATATTTATCATTCTCAGGTCTCTGATGTGGTTAAAGACTAGATAGTTACAGTCTCACAGTAAACTTTTAAGTTATTGAGGAATTAAAAGGATGTTCTAGGCCTAAGAAAATGTTTTTAAGTTGGTAATACAAGTTAGGGTGGAAACCAAATTAGTTATAGAACTTTAAACTCATTGAGATAGATAGACAACAGAATATTAATGTCAGTTGCCAAATATGTATGGACTGGACATTTGGAATGTATGTTATGCCCTGTAATTTTCTTTTTTTTAAATACTTTATTTTTTTTTCTTCAAGTTACATCTCAGTAACAAACCCCTCCATATTCCCCCTTCCTATCCCGCCCTTCCACCCTCTTCCCCCCAGAAGTTTCCCCTTTCAGTCCAACAGATGGTTCCTTCTCTTATAACAGTAAGTATTATACAAAACAATAGATATAAATATGCCACATTTATGAGAGTTAAATGGCCCAGTATACCTTCCCAATGTCCAGTTTATACATATTTGGCCCCTGACTTTAACATTCTACTATCTAACCAACTCCATGAGTATAAAGGTCTATATGTGACTCAACATTCATACTATCTTGCAACACACTTTTAAGAGTATCTTCTTAGATCTATAACACCCTCTTGATTCCTAAACAATTCAAAATTTAACTATGAGACTCTAGCTGTCTATTCTTCAACCACCTCAGAGACCTGAGAGGTATAAATATATTTGCTTATATAGGAAGTGCAGGGCCTGCAGCTTCCAAAACTAAGAAAGAACATACCAATGACTGCCAGGACAGTTCCCATTTTCTCTCCATACATTCCAGCATCAGTCTTCAGCCTTGGGGTCCTGTTTCTCTGACAGACATTTGTTGTAGAGCAGGGATTATGAAGGACTTACCTACCCTGTCTTGGCAGAGTTAGGCTGTCGACTTCCCTGCTACCAAGTTTTGTCCTTTTTGGACAGCAGTCTGTCTGCAGTTGGTGCAAGGGGTTTTTTCATGCCAAGAGAAAGGCTTGCTACTAATTCAACCATCTTACAGTGGAGGTTCTTCGATGCTTATCTTCTACTTGGAGTAGAATAGGGGGTGCTGTCAGGCGCTGATATGTCTCGATATCAAAAAATAATCTTGATTTAAGATAACATCTTTGAATGCCATATTCTGCAGATCTCTAGGGGTTTTTGAAGATGCCCTAACCATCTCTTGTATTTAGATAAGCAAATGTTGCTTGTCTCTTAGCAACTTGATTACTGGGTAGTTTAGAGAATATCTGTGATAGACTGTCATAGTAGCTAACAAAGTGACATGTTTGCATGACTAGGAGTTTGTTTTAACTATCCTAGACTGTTTTAGACGGTTGGTATCAAGAGGCCAGAGCTTCACATTTTATTTTTAAGTATCTCTAGGTATGATACCATTAGGAAGCGTTACCTTTAAATTTGTATCAATATACAAAGATCTATTCAATTGTGGTTAAATATACTCTTAATTATGTATCAATATACCAAGATCAATGCCTATGTAGCCCAATATAATCTTAATATTACGTCCATATGCAAGGGTCAATACCATTGTGGCCAACTATAA
>CAJQZJ010034368.1:2754640-2788453 GCA_907164525.1 Lophiomys imhausi
TTTTTTTGATAATATATAAAGTATTACCTTTCAATCCGGATTAAAGAAGAAATTATTTTGATATTTTGGAGCTAAACAAACCTTTAGTGTATATATTTTGAAATCTCAAAGGACAATTTGTTTGAATTGCAGCCTGCCTTTTGTAAGTAGCTTTTAAACTTAAATCTTTCCAAATCCTATGTGCCTGTCTCTGCATTCTAAGTTTTGGGATCAAAGACATGTGGTTCCCAACTGATGGGATTAAAGATGGGCTCCTCCACTCCTGGATCAAAGTTTTTTCTCTTTAGAGCTTGTTTTGTATCAGGTGGCCTTGAGCTCTGAGATCTGCCTGTTTCTGTCTCTAGTGTGTTGGGATTAAGGGTGTATTCTTCCTCAATGATGTGACTAAGGGTGTGCACCATCACCACCCAGTTTCTTGTAACTCTAGAATTTATAAGACAACTAACTCTATAGTGATCCTCCTGTCTCTACTGGAGGTAACGGCATGTGCTAACTCCATGCATTATTTTACCTTAGCTCTAAGTTTTTCAACTCTTGGAAGTTTGTAAAACCAGGTTGAACAGCTGTCACCTTTAATTTATTTACAGTGTTTTAAACCTGTTACCTGCTTTTTAATGCCAAACCATGGAAATAGCCTATACCTCGCCAAAAAAAAAAAAAAACTTTTACGCTGCTATCAAGTTTGTGTAATCTCTGTAGTCACCTGCAGTCTAACATTCTAATCTGAAATTAAGGCCATTTTCCTTTCATGCCAGTAAGGTAAATTATAGTTTGAAAACTTTATATTGTATTTTTATTATGAAACTTTTAACTCTTTTCTTAAAAAAGTATTATTTATTTCTAGAACATAGTTTCCTCCCTCCTCCCCTCTTGGACCCTCCCTTCCTCTCTCCTTCCTTCCCTCTCTCCTTCCCTCCCTCCCTCCCTCCCTCCTTGTTTCTCTACTTGGTACTCTCCTCCTCAAATGAGGTGGGTCCTCACATATCATACTCCCTCAGATCTTGCGTCATGTGAGGCCCAAGAGCTTCCACTCATACTGGAGCTTGATAAGGCACAAGGTGATTCTTTTGCAAGTGGACATCCAGTTGGACCAGCACCATTTGTTGAAGATGCTGTCCTTCTTCCATTGTGCGTTTTTGGCTTCTTTGTCAAAGATTAGTTGGCCATAGGTGTGTGGATCCATGTTTGGGTCTTCAATTCGATTCCATTGATCCACTGGTCTGTTTCTATACCAGTACCATGCTGTTTTTATTACTGTTGCTCTGTAGTACAGCTTGAAATCTGGGATGGTGATACCTCCAGATGTTTGTTCATTGTACAGGATTGATTTAGCTATTCTGGGCTTTTTGTTGTTCCATATGAAGTTGAGAATAGCTTTTTCCAGGTCTATAAAGAATTGTGTTGGTATTTTGATAGGAATTGCATTAAATCTATATATCGCTTTTGGTAGGATAGCCATTTTTATTATGTTGATCTTACCTGTCCATGAGCATGGGAGATCTTTCCATCTTCTAAAGGCCTCTTCCATTTCTTTCTTCAGGGGCTTGAAGTTCTTGTTATAGAGGTCCTTTACATGCTTGGTTAGAGTTACCCCCAGGTATTTTATGTTGTTTGTGGCTATTGTGAAGGGGGTTGTTTCCCTTATTTCTTTCTCGGTATATTTGTTTGTTGTATAAAGAAGGGCTTCTGATTTTTTTGAGTTAATTTTGTATCCAGCCACCTTGCTGAAGTTGTTTATCAGCTGTAAGAGTTCTTTGGTGGAGTTTTTGGGGTCGCTTATGTATACTAACATATCATCTGCGAATAGGGATAATTTGACTTTTTCATTTCCAATTTTTATCCCTTTGATCTCCTTTAGTTGTCTTATTGCTCTAGCAAGGACTTCAAGTACTATATTGAAGAGATATGGTGAAAGTGGACATCCTTGTCTTGTCCCTGAGTTTAGAGGAAATGCTTCAAGCTTCTCTCCATTTAATTTGATGTTGGCTACTGGCTTGCTGTATATTGCCTTTATTATTTCTAGGTACGGCCCTTGTATGCCCGTTCTCTCCAGAACTTTTAGCATGAAGGGGTGTTGGATTTTGTCAAATGCTTTTTCTGCATCTAGCGAGATTACCATGTGGTTTTTTTCTTTCATCTTGTTTATGTGGTCAATTACATTGATAGACTTTCATATATTGAACCATCCCTGCATTAAAGGGATGAAGCCTACTTGGTCATAGGGTATGATACTTTTGATGTGTTCTTGAATTTGGTTTGCTAGTGTTTTATTAAGTATTTTTGCATCTATGTTCATGAGGGAGATTGGTCTGAAGTTCTCTTTCTTTGTTGGGTCTTTGTGTGGTTTAGGAATCAGAATGACAGTGGCCTCATAGAATGACTTTGGCAGTGATCTTTCTGTTTCTATGTGGTGGAAGAGTTTGAAAAGTAATGGTGTTAGTTCCTCTTTGAAGGTCCAGTAGAATTCCGTGCTAAAGCCGTCTGGCCCTGGGCTTTTTTTGGTTGGGAGATTATTAATGACTGTTTCTATTTCCTTAGGTGTTATTGGGCTGTTTAAGCTGTTAATCTGATTTTGATTTAGTTTTGGTAGGTGGAATTTATCGAGGAAATTTTCCATTTCGCTTAGGTTTTCAAATTTAGTGGAATATAGATTTTTAAAGTAATGCCCGAATATTTTCTGGATCTCCTCAATGTCTGTTGTTATTTCTCCCTTTTCATTTCTGATTTTGTTGATTTGGGTTCTTTCCCTTTGCCTTTTAGATAATTTGGCTAGGGGTCTGTCTATTTTGTTGATTTTCTCAAAGAACCAACTCTTGGTTTCATTGATTCTTTGTATAGTTCTTTTTGATTCTAAGTTGTTGATTTCAGCTCTAAGTTTGATGATTTCCCTTCTTCTGCTCTTCTTGGGAGTGTTTGTTTCTTTTTTTTCCAATTCACCCAGCTTAGCTGTTAGTTCACTAATATGAGCTGTCACAATTTTCTTTTTGAAAGCACTTAGTGCTATGAACTTTCCTCGTAGCACAGCTTTCAATGTATCCCATAGGTTTGGGTATGTTGTGTCTTCATTGTCGTTGGATTTTAAGAAGTCTTTGATTTCCTTCTTTATTTCTTCCCTGACCCAGTGGTCATCCAGTAAGGAGCTGTTCAATTTCCATGTGTGTGTAGGCTTTCTGTTGATTCTTTTGCTGTTGAAGACCAGCTTTATTCCGTGGTGGTCTGATAAGATACAAGGTGTTATTTCAATTTTCTTGTATCTATTGAGACTATCCTTGTGACCAATTATGTGGTTGATTTTGGAGAAGGTTCCGTGGGGTGCTGAGAAAAAGGTGTATTCCTTTGTGTTTGGGTGAAATGTTCTGTAGATATCTGTTAGGTCCATTTGTTTCATGATCTCTGTTAGACTCAATATTTCTGTTTGTCTTCTGTCTTGATGATCTGTCCTTTGTTGTGAGTGGGGTGTTGAAGTCTCCCACTACTAATGTGTTGTGATCGACGTGCGCTTTAAGTTTTAGAAGTGTTTCTTTTACAAAAGTAGGTGCCTTTGTATTTGGGGCATAGATGTTCAGTATTGAGATTTCCTCTTGATGAATATTCCCTTTAATGAGTATATAGTGCCCTTCTTTGTCTTTCTTCATTAACTTCAGTTGGAAGTCTGTTTTGTTTGATATTAGGATGGCTACTCCAGCTTGCTTCCTGGGTCCATTTGCTTGGAAAACCTTTTCCCAGCCCTTTACTCTGAGGCAGTGTCTATCTTTCGTAGTTAGATGTGTCTCTTGTATACAGCATAAGGAAGGGTCTTGCTTGCGGATCCACTCTGTAAACCTATGTCTTTTTACTGGGGAGTTGAGTCCATTGATGTTGATGGATATTAGTGACCTGGGGTTGTTATTTCCCATTAGTTTGGTATAGGTGGTGGTCCTGTGCCTCTTTTGGTTTAGTTGCTGAGGGGTTTTCTATTCCCTTTGTTTTCTTGGGTGGAGTTTTCTTCTCTGGGTTGGGATTTTCCTTCTAGGATTTTCTGTAGAGCTAGGTTTGTGGGTAGATATTGTTTAAATTTGATTTTGTCATGGAATATCTTTTTTTCTCCATCTATGTTGATAGAGAGTTTTGCTGGGTAAAGTAGTCTGGCTGGGCACCTATGATCTCTCAGGACTTGTAGTATATCTGACCAGGCCCTTCTAGCTTTTAACGTTTCTGGGGAGAAGTCAGGTTTAATTCTGATGGGTCTGCCATTGTATGTGACTTGACCTTTTTCTCTTACACCTTTTAATATTCTTTCTTTGTTCTGTACATTTGGAGTTTCAATTATTATGTGGCGAGAGGAGTTTCTTTTCTGGTCTAATCTGTTTGGTGTTCTGTAAGCCTCTTGGATTTTTATCGGCATCTCTTTTTTCAGGTTTGGGAAGTTTTCCTCTATGATTTTGTTGAAGATATTTCCTGGACCTTGGAGTCGAGAGTCCTCTCTTTCCTCTATACCTATAATTCTTAGGTTCCGTCTTTTCAATGAGTCCTTGATTTCTTGGATGTTGTGGGTGAGAGATTTTTTAGCCTTCTCATTTTCTTTGGATGTTGTACTGATTTCTTCCACTGAATCTTCCATGCCTGAGATCCTGTCTTCCATCTCTTGCATCCTATTGTTGATACTCACATCTGTAGTTCCTGTTCTCTTCCCTTGGTTCTCCACTTCCTCTTTTAACTCTGACTGTGTTTTCTTTATTGTTTCTATTTCTATTTTCATGTCTTGGATGGTTTTGTTCATTTTGTACATTTCCTTCTCCAGCTTGCTTGTTTTTGTATGAAAATCTTTCATGACTTTTTCCTTTTCCTGTTCAAGCTCTGTCACCTTGGCTTGGAGCTCTTTAATGGTGTTGTTCCTTGTTTTGATTTGTAGAATTGTGGCTTCTTTGAATTCCTTCATAGATTTAAGTTCTTCTTGCAGGGACTCTATCACTTTCCATAATGCAGAATTGTCAATGTTTTCATGTGTTTCTGTTGGTGTGTGGTCATCTGAATTGGATGAGCTAGGATGATTCTGCTTTGTTGGAGTCATAATTCCTTGATTTCTATTTTTTTTTACCTTTCGCCATTGGATGTGCTTAGCTGTCTGTTTTCTGTGCTTGGAACCACAGTGGATGATTTGGTGCAGGGGACGAGTTACTTGGCTATCTGTCGTTGCTTACAGGGGGATTTCAAGGTCACTGTGGTTTTAATCGCCAGAGGCACTGTGAGCTGGTGCAGCCTATTCCCAGGTTGTGAGTAATGGACCAGGATTGTTTCACTGCTCCCAATTCAGACTTCCCTATGTTGCACTCTGAGTTATCAGCCTGTAATGGTTCTGATGGTATGGGCCTGTTTGCCCAGGCACAGATTCTGTGGGCTTTGTTTGTCATCACGGAAGCTGACAGGGTCTGGCTCCACACCTAATATGTCTGGATTTTCTAGGATACAGCTATGGTCCCGATTTCTGGTTTCTCTCTAGGCTTCTCGCCACAGGGCTGGACTCTGTACCTGATTCCCTTCCTGTCTGCGCCACCACGGGTCCCGTGGGTACCCCAAGCCCCAGATCCTCCGGCTGCCTGAGTGGAGCTCTCGTCCCAGCAGCTCCGCCGTGGGTGCACAGGTCCCTGGCCCCACCCACGCCTGTCTCTCTCCCCAGATGACCTGCCGTGGGTTTGCGGGGATTTGGCCCTTCCAGCCGTGCTCCCTCCCCAGCTGCGCTACCGTGAGTGTGCGGGTTTCGGCCCGTCCTGCCCGCCTTTGTGTTCCCAGCTTCCCGTGCTCTCTCGGAACCTCCTGCCCTCCGCTTCACAAGCGGCTGCAGACCACCCGCTGAGCCCCCTGTTTGTTCCTTGCTAAGCCTTCCACTATCTCGCAAAGTTTTTTAAGTGGGTATAAGTTCAACCTGATGTGTGGGGAGCCCAATAGGCCAGTGATCTATGGACAAGTGGACCCTGATTCTGCCTGCTGTAAGTTGGGATCGATCTTACCAGGCGCCTCTCCAAATGGGAGTTCCCGAATCCCGGGTTTAGTGGCTTCTGTGTCTGTGAGAGATGGAGAGAGCCTTCCCCTGGGACTTTTAACAGTCCCTTGGGAGCTGTGAGTGTTCCGGGGGGGGGGGTCCTAGCCCCTCCGGTTTTTGCACAGTGCCCAATAACTCTGTGTATTTTTTATGGCTCTTTTTTCCCTGCATTCAAAATGTGTCAGTCTGGGTCGCCGCCATCTTGGCCCCTCATGCCCTGTAATTTTCATAATTGTAGCCTAATTATTTTTATTGTTTTCTATTTTATTTACTGTTTTAATAAAATAGCCTGTTATTGGACTAAAATGGGGAGTTGTTGGGGAGAAAAAAGATATACCTTAAATTTAAAAACAACAGCAAAAAGCAGATAGGAGTGTGAGAGGGGAAGAAGGTAGGAGAAAGGGACTAAAAGGAGAAGGAAGGAGGAGGCTTTGACTGAGATAGAACTTGAAGAAATAAATAAAAGTTAAAAAAGAAAAGAATTGAAGAGGAAATCAAAAGAGGGAAAGATCTCCCATGCTCATGAATAGGTAGGATCAACATAATAAAAATGGTCACCCTACCAAAAGCAATATACAGATTCAATGCAATTTCCATCAAAATACCAACACAATTTTTTACAGACCTTGAAAGAACAATTCTCAACTTCATATGGAATAACAAAAACCCAGAACAGCTAAATCAATCTTGTACTAAAAAAAAAAAAAAAAAGCATCTGGAGTTATCACCATCCTAGATATCTAGATATCAAGCTATACTACAGAGCAATAGTAATAAAAACAGCATGGTACTGGTATAGAAACAGACCAGTTGATCAATGGAATCCAATAGAAAACCCAGAAACAAACCCACTTACCTATGGTCACCTAATTTTTGACAAAGAATCCAAAACTGTACAATGGAAAAAGAACAGCATCTTCGACAAGTGGTGCTGGTCTAACTGGATGTTGACTTGTAAAAGAATGCAAATAGACCCATACTTATCACCTTGCACAAAACTTAAGCCCAGGTGGATCAAAGACCTTAACACAAAGCCCAACATACTAAATCTAATAAAAGAGAAAGTGCGGGCTGGAGAGATGGCTCAGCGGTTAAGAGCACTGGCTGCTCTTCCAGAGGTCATGAGTTCAATTCCCACCAACCACATGGTGGCTCACAACCATCCATAATGAAATCTGGTGCCCTCTTCTGGCCAGCAGATATACCTGCAGACAGAACACTGTATACATAATAAATAAATCTTAAAAAAAAATAAATAAAAGAGAAAGTGGGGAAAAGCCTTGAACTCATTGGCACAGGTGACAATTTCATGAACAGAACACCAATAGCTCAGGCTCTAAAATCAACAATCAATAAATGGGACCTCATGAAACTGAAAAGCTTCTGTAAGGCAAAGGACACTGTCATTAGAACGAAATGGCAACATACAGATTGGGAAAAGATCTTTACCAACCCCCCATCTGAAAGAGGGCTAATAACAAAAATTTATAAAGAACTCAAGAAATTAAATGCCAAGAAACCAAATCATCCAATCAAAAAATGGGTAAAGAGCTACAATGAGAATTCACAATAGAGGAATCTTGAATGGCTTAGAGACACTTGAAGAAATGCTCAACATCCTTAATCATCAGAGAAAGGCAACTCAAGACAATTCTGAGATTCCATGTCACACCTGTCAGAATGGCTAAGATCAAAAACTCAAATGACAGCACATGCTGGCAAGATTGTAGAGAAGGGGAAACACTCCTCCATTGCTGATGGGAGTGCAAATTTGTACAACCACTATGGAAATCAGTCTGACGATATCTTAGAAAACTTGGAATAGCTCTACCTCAAGACCCAGCCATACCATTTCTGGGTATGCACCCAAACAATTCCTCACCAAACTGCAAGGACATCTCCTCAACTATGTTTATAGCAGTTTTATTGTGATAACTAGAAACTGGAAATAACTCAGATGTCCTTCAACCAAAGAATGGATTAAAAAAAAAAAAAACCCTATGGCACATTTACACAATGGAATTCTACTCAGCATCAGAAACAAGGAAATCATGTAATTTGATGCCAAATGGATGGATCTAGAATAGTTCATCCTGAGTGAGCTAATCCAGACCCAGAAAGATGCACATGGCATCTATTCACGTATAACTGGATTTTAGCCATACAGTACAGGATAGCTACCCTACAACAGACTGAAAGGAACAGGAACATAGACTTTATTACTTGTTGTGGGACACTTTGCCCTAGTGGAGCTGACATGTAGGCCCCCAGTGTAAGAGGAAGCTCTTAGCCTCAGATGACTGCTGAACTGAGGCGGGCTGATATGTGGAGGCACCCCACACAGGAAGGGTAGGATAGGTGGGTAAAGGGTGAGAGTATGGGAGGGTAGGATGGCGGAGGAGTGGAGGGAGGGGACTGTGATGGAGATGTAACTTGAAATAATGAATAAACATTAAAAAACAGAAAATATCTGAGGTCTCCCACCAGCTTGACTGCAAAACCTCCCTGTGATATATGTGTGCCACCAGAAATCTTCTCTGTTATAAGTCACCGAGACTCGGCAGCATTACTTATTGTAACTCCAAATTGTTGAAGCATTCCTTTGTCTACTGCTGTGGTTTGGGTAAACGTCTCCAAAGCTCATTGTGCTAAATGTTCAATCTCCCCTGAGTAATGCTACAAGGAAGTGTGGAGCCTAGTGGGCAGTCCCTAGGTTACCCTTCCTTCTTGCTTCCAGACTCATGAATTAGTTTGCTCTGCTGTACACTCTTTATGATCTGCCATCCTCATTAGAGACCCAAACTTATAGGAACATTGTACTTGGACTAGAGCCTCAGAACCATCAGCCAAGATAAACCTTTGATCCTTGTAAGTTGGTTGTCTCATGCCTTTCATTGTAGCACTGAAAGCTGACTAAAGTACCTGCCTAGACTGAGGCTCCACATTCCCCCGTTTACCACTGCTGCCTTTCTACAGGACCCAGGTGGCTGCTAACTGCACCTGGCTCAGCTGTCCCTCTCCAGTGTGATCTGTTGGATCTTTTCCTCACAGCAAATACCTTCTGTTTCTTTGACCTTCTGTCAAGAGGTTTTGAAATGCTATTGAGACCCTAAGAATGGATTTCGTTGATTAAAAAAAAAAGTTCTCATGTGTGAACACTCTTACCAGCAGTCACAAACCATCCCAAAATCCTGGTCTGGAGACTCGCTTTGCCATGGGATCCTGGATTTATCCTTCACCTAGACTCTTTCAGAGCTTCTGGTGTGTCTCTCTCCTGAATGCAAGTGGCTGCTTCCTATGATCAGTTTCCTCAAGCCCTCTGGTCTCTCTCAGTTTTCACCGGTGTCATACAGGGTGGTAATAGATTCTCATGAACAAAATTTCACAGAGAAATATCTTCAGAAACTAACTGTGAGGAGACCACAGGCACGGTTTGTCTTTTATGAGGCACTTGGTGTCTAGGCAGTGGCTCTCAGCTGGGCAGCGGGGCTGTCTCCTGATATTTTACTTCTTTCCTGTGGAAAGTGGAGGGAAAAGTGAAGGCTAATCTTGGTTGTCATGGAAAGTTCTTGTGACAGCTAATCTTGTTCATCACCTTGACATACCTGGGAAGAGGCAACCTCAATACAATTACCTCCATCAGATTGGCTTGCAGGCATGTCCGTGTTGGCATTTTGTTTATTGCTAACTGATACAGGAGGACCCAGTCCCATCATGGGCAACACCATCCCTAGGCAGGTGGACCTGGACGGCGTAAGAAAGGTACTGGGTTTGAGGCTGGGAACAAGCAAATAACGAGCTCTCCTCTTCAGTTCTTGAGTTCCTCCCTTGATTCCTTCAGTTACCTGGAAGTTTAAGCCAAGTGAACCCTTTCCTCCCCAAGAGTCAGTTGTCACAGCAACAGAAACAAACTAGAACACTGTTAAACCAGCTGCACTGCACTCAACGTCTGCTATAGCAAGGGCCCTCGAGTTTAAAATGTGTCTGCTGCAAAAAAAAAAAAAAAACACTATAGTTGAGGTTTAACTAGGAAGTTCTGTTTTTAATTAGAGACCTGTTACTCTGGGTCTGGCCATGCAATTCCTGTTAAAACACACCATCTCCTCTTACTGGAGACAATGCTTTTGGCATCCCCATAACAAAGGAAGTGACCCAAGAGAATAGGACAGGAAATTTCACAATACTAGCAAACAATTAGTATTGTAACAACAGCTGCCAGAATATTGGTGGTGTCTTACATTTTAACTGTCATGTGAACTAATTAAAAGAGATTAATATTGAGACCCTCACAGAAGAAGCTCTAAGTTATTCCTTTCCTCTTCTTAAAATATCTGAGAATTATAAGCTTAAACATGACTTATTTTCTCCAATTTAGAAAGAATATATAGCTCTTAGTTTGTTGTTAGAATGGTACAAAGATTTTTTTTTAAAAACCAACTAATGTGTTGATCTCAAAGTCTAATACTCCTGAGATTAAGGAATAAGTTTCATATTCTCTTAAAGAGAAGTAGAGCCAATAGTACGTGACACTTTATAAACCAAATAATGTGTGTTCTCTTGGAGCTAAAGAAACCAGTGGCAGACCTACCTGCAAACTCACAGCTTTTAGTCTGCGTTATAGACCCATTCCTGTCCCAGCAGCCCATCTTGCCTCCTGAACTATGGTGGGAGTCAGCTATTCTGCAACATGGGGTGACAGCCAGGACCAACCAGGAGGCTTGCTTTCAGTTTTTAGCTCAGTATCATAAAAGCTTTAGAAAGTCCTGACAAGCACTGTTAAGAAGAAATACAGATTATGTTTTTAGAAAGAATGCGTAAGGATTCCTTAATGTACACGTAATAGTCCTTTTTTCTTTTTAACCAAAGTACGTTCATTTTAGGAGGATGAAGGTGAAAGGGGGTAGAACCTATCCACAGCAAAAAGAAATGTTGATACGATGATACAGAGTTCCTTGACAGGGAAGGAGCTGTGAGATTCGTTCACTCCGCATGTGCAATTTTAGGCTCTGCAACAGTCTGCCATCAACTCTGAGTCAGGCCTTTCTTACATCAGATCCCTATCCCAGGGGACTAAAGAGCTTAAAAAGTAGGGAAGATGTCATATTCTGACATGAGACAGCGATGCGTAAACAAGGAAGGGGCAAAGGTGACATGAGTCAGACATCCAATGGCTCTGAGGGTCAGAGGCACAGGTTACATGGCCTTAGAACTTTTTGCAATGTTAAGGAAATAACTCCATTGGCAGAAGTTCGTTAATTTGTTTAGGAAATTTCTAAATTAAACATGGGAACATTACTAATGTGCAGTAAACTAATGAGTAATAATCAAGTACCTTAATTCAATACCACATATGAACTTAGCTTTTCTCCTACTCCAAAACAGGCCATAGCTTTCTGGCTTTTTTTTAATAAGAGCAAATAAATCAGGTTTTAAAATAATAAAATGATGAAATCAGGAATTTTAATAAATTAAAGGATTAAATAAATTCAAAGGACATATTACAATTGTGTCAGTGGATTAGGAACTGGTGGTATGGACAAAAAAATATTTAAGAATTACTAACAATAGTGGTTCTTTAGTTTTCATTTGTGAGTAAAATAGTCAATAAACGATTTCTGTCGAAATTCAAAGTTTTCAACTTTGTATATAAGTAATTACTTTATTCTATTAAGTGATGAGCTTTATTTGTGTAATATAATTTTTTACCCTATTAATTTTGCTGGAAAGCAAGCATTTTAACTCTCAGAGACTATAGACCTGAGAGCAGAGAGCTGCCCATCCATAACTGGGTATCTATGTGTCTGAGAGCTCACTGAAATTATGGGCAGAACTATTGAACAGAGTAGTTTCAACAGCTTCTCAAAGTGATTCAGAGCTCAAAACTATTTAATGCTATTGTTAGAACACAGACCAAAGGTGAATGAAGTTTTTCCTAGCTGAGGTGTGTGTGTTTATGGGCACTAACTCCTGTAACACCCCCAAGACATACACTTAGGACATAATAAATTTGATCTGTCTCCCCACTTGCTAGATTGTGAACAGAAGCAGTTAATAATGGAAAACAGACTCAAACTCACTAAAAGGAAAAAAAAACCCTTTAAACATTTTAGGTACAAAGTTTAGTTCTAATTTTAGACAAGGTTCAATAGAACTTGTCTCCTAAACTTGATTTTAAAGATAGAACTTAAAATTTAACCATGGAGTCTTAACACACTAAATGTTTGCTTATTATCTTCAACATTTGCATTGCCTAGCACAAAGGGCAACAGGGTAGATTGCCAATCAACTATGTCAAGAAATTATCAATGTTTTCTTCTTATTTCTCTCTCTGAAAGTTCACAAAACTGAAATTACTACCACACATAAATATTCCATGTGAAGTCTTCCATAAGAAGGGTGAAGGGTCCATAAGTTGAGATTCCTTGTTATATATTTTTATGTAATGACATTTACTGGTGTTTTGACTCTCCAACTTTCTTTATCAGAATAGTAAGGAATCTATTCTAACCACTTGCTTAAATTAGAGCAAATTAAGTTACTTTCTTTCATTAAATGTTATATCCAGGGTGAGAGTTAGACACATGAATCCATCCAGGAAACCGTTCAGTTATAAAATTGTATTTTTATTATACAATATAATACATTTTAAAAGTATGCATGAAGAATTTAGCTAAGTGACCTTTTCAAAACTTTAAAATAACTTTCAAACAGATAAAATATACAACAGTAGTTAGAAGTTTATTAAAGCAAAAATTTCCAAAAGATAAAATTGATTCTTAGGAAAATATAAATACATATAAAGTATTTATATTTTATAGCATTATTACAGTGGTAAATTCATTTAAAGATAGTTCCAAAGCTAAATATTTACAAGCCATATTATAAGATAGTTGGAGTAGATATAAAACTGATTAATGTCCAACATGGTAATAAATTTTAACTAGTAAGATTGTTTCTCCCACCAGAAAAAAAAAGTATTTCTACAGAACATGAATGTGCAAGCTAATCCCTTCCCTAAAATCCTGTTTGAAAGTCATTCAGTAGAAAATCAAGCCCAACTTGGTAAGAATGTGCCAAAATCATGGTAGGCTATTTCCAAATTTCGGATAAGTTTTCTGAGAACTCAAAATCTCTCTCACAAAATGAAGGTTCTTGCCTTATGATGGTCTGTTTGGTTTTTATTTGTTTTTGAAATAGAGTCTGACTGTAGTCTGGGTCAACTTGAAGTCAACCAGGTTGGTTCAAACTTAAAGTCACTCAATTCAACTCTTAAATGCCAGGATTCCAAGTACATGCCATCTTGCCCTCTGTAACACATCAGCCGAGAGTGCCAGTCTGGGCAGTAAGTAGTACACGAGGTGCTCACTATGGTTTCCAGCAAGACAACTCCAACTGCTTGGGCGCTTGGATTCAAACCATCATGGTACTACAGGCTACTGAATGGCTTAGACTGCCCCACCCTGATTCTTGACTATATTACTTAATTCTTACAAGAAAATTAAATTCATTTCTATTTGATTCATATTTAATTTCAGTGTCTTTTTCAGACCAGTACATTAAATGTGACTTACCTGCATCTGTGTTCAAGTAAACATTAGGGCCAGGCATGGTGGCATACGCCTTTAATCCCAACACTTGGGAGGCAGAGGCAGGTGGATCTCTGTGAGTTCAAGGCCAGCCTGGCATACAATTTTAATTTGTAACATTTTATTACAGAGTCTAAGATAAGATACATGTGCATTTTAATATCAGCTAAAAGGAAACATGTCACACCAGAATAAACTCTTGTATGTGATCAAGATCAATTCTTCTACTTTTAAATCTGTTATAACAGACCAAATAAACCACATAATGGGCTAATATGAACCAAATCACAATAGAATTTGAGCACATCTGAAATGCAAAAACATTCTTGTCATTTCAATAAAAGAACAGCCAAATATACACAGAGAAACCTTGTCTCAAAAAAAACAAAAAAAATAGCATTTCATAAGACAATGTACAAATAAATTTCTGTCTAGATATTTTAACTATTACATGTAATGTAATAGATATTTAAAGGTACAGTAGAATAAACACATTATTATTCAAGTCCAAAGATACAAACATTTTAAGAATAAGTCTAGGCTATTTTACATTTTGATAAGTTCCCTAAGTATCCACAAATTTATTAAATGTGAATGATGGAAAGGAGACTTTAAACATACTATAAGGCTCACAGAAACCACGGAAGTTGAACCAAAATTAAAACTCCTCCTAAGATGTATGATATGTGCTAACTAATTTTTTTTGGCAACTCTATAATACAATGCTATATGTCCACCAAGAGAAAGCAGAGTGATAGTGAATTATGACATCAAATGCATGAACACATGATCCAGGGAGACGTCTTAACTTTTAAATAGTCTCCTTTTTCACTGATGAAATAACAAACAAATATACTTTTTTAGGTCATTGTTGGTTGTATTTTCCAGTTTCAACCAAGCATTTGTCATCAAAACAAAGGACAATATAAAGCAGAGAGAGACTGGAGTACACTATTCCAAAGGGAAGTGGAGAGCTGCTATATTTAGCTTTTGAAAACTAACTCATATAAAAAAAAAGAAGGAACACAATTTTAATTTGTAACATTTTATTACACAGTCTAAGATAAGATACATGTGCATTTTAATATCAGCTGAAAGGAAACATGTCACACCAGAATAAACTCTTGTATGTGATCAAGATCAATTCTTCTATTTTTAAATCTGTTATAACAGACCAAATAAACCACATTATGGGCTAATATGAACCAAATCACAATAGAATTTGAGCACATCTGAAATGCAAAAACATTCTTGTCATTTCAATAAAAGAAGAATGTTACTTGTTAGAATTCAAAGGTTAGCCTACAGTTATTATCCAAAACTAATGCACCATCAATTGCTTACTGTTTGCAAAACAAAATACATCATTAAAGGGCTGGGGAGATGCTCAGCTATTGAAAGCACTCACTGTTCTTTGAGGACCTTAGTTCAGTTCCCAGAACCTGAGTCTGTTAGTTCACAATTGCTCCAGAGGTTCTGATTCCCACTTCTGGCTCCCCTGGGTACTGCATACACTTGCACACACAAATAAAATGTAAAAACAAATCCTTATAAGATAAATTATAAGAAATAATCAATGTTCTTGAGTGTTTTGTTTAGTATTAAGCATGCTGAAATAACTAGGCAAAAATACAGTCAGACCAATCTGGAGGAGGCCAGGCAGTCCAGAGGCACCATAGCTTTAGCGGCATGAAAGCAAGATTTTAAGAAGCTCAGATTGCCTGTGATTAACATCACAATGTGAATTAAACTGGTAAATTTTGCAAAAATAAAAACGAATTAAAATGCATGTAGATCATCTTGATAACGCATGAGACAAATTGGCAGAAATCTTTTAATCCTAAATCAAGTGGGAGTGTAAAAGTGTTCACAAGGATAATTAAGAAGATGATTTATGAGAAAAAAAAATCTCACAGATAGCAGCCAACTTGGGGACTCACCAGCGCCCACAGTCATACTCCGGTCACAGGGTGGTGGGGGGGGGGGGGACGGACTGAGGAGAATGTGACAAAGGTCAACACTCCAAGGAAAGGAAACACATATGATGATAAATGTTACACTTGGACATGAGCCTTGGAAAGCAGAGGTGAGAGGATCAAGGGATGTCTCCCGCTTCGGTCTGTCTTTTCTCGTACTTGGCTTACTATTTTGACAAGGTGGTGTGTCTGTATCAGTTAGAATCTACACAAGTATTTTTTTCTATGATGTAGCCTATATTTCTCTGTTTTAAAAAGTTCCCATTGATATTAAATTATTCTTCATCAAAATACAGAAAATGCTGTGCACCTTAGGAACAAAAACTGAGAAAAAAAGAGAAGACAATTATAATTTAAAAATTGTAACTTTTTTTATTTTTAATTTTCCAAAAGAAGACAAAGTCAGTCAATCAGTTTTTGTAAAGGGAGGGGCACATTTCAGACAGGATAGCACTATGTGGACCAGAGGCTGGCCTCTGACTTGCAAACTTCCTTCCACAGCTTTTTGGGTGGTGGTATTTCCACTTACACATTAGCACACCTGTCTAATCAATCAACTTTTAAATAAAGGGGTAAGAGAGTCGAAAGGAAGAGAAAAACAATCTGCTCTAGATTTGAAGCCTCTGTATAAGTAGGCTACATACTGATCTTGCAAATTCTCCAAGGACAGAAAGACCCTGAGATCAACATTGTACATCTCAGTCCTCCCAACAAAACAGGTGGTAAAAGGATTTGGGGGAGAATCATTTGCAACTTAATTTTGCCTGATTTGGTTTTTTGTTGTTGTTGTTTGGTTTGGAGACAGAGTTTCTCTGTGTAATAGGCCTGGTTGTCCTGGACATGCTTTGTAGACCCGGCTGGTCTCAAACTTACAGAGATCCACCTGCCTCTCCTCCCAAGTGATGGGATTAAAGGCGTGTGCCACCATAGATGGAAGTTTTGCCTAATTTGTTATCACATGTTCTCTAGTCATGAGTTCTTCTTAAGAAGATCCAGTCACATGGGTTGGGTTTCTTTGAGTCAACTCATATTGATCTATACAATATATTTAATATCTGAACTTATCATTAATACTTAGATAATATCAGTTAAATCAGATGAAATCTAATTACACAAAGGAAGTCCTCTATGATTAAAAAAACTACAGAAATTACAACATACCTTTATAAAAATGACAAATTGTTAAGCATTCATTGAAAGTGGGCTGGGTTATGGGCTTAGTCGTACATTGCCTATCTAGCATAATTGAAACCCCAAGTTTGACCCTGAGCACTGCTAGGCTCGGTATCACACACTTGTAATCCAAACACTTGGGAGACAGAGCATCAGAAGACCAAGGGCATCCTCAGATGCATAAGGAGTTCAAAGCCAGCCTGGACTACATGAGACCTTAACATTGTTTTTCAAAAGAAATAAACCAACTGATAAGAACATTAAAAGACTCTAAAGGTAAATTTTCAAATAGGCAACATCATGTCTTATAACTTTTCAGTTTTCTAACCACCAGGCATAAATCAAAATTGAGACAACCAAGTAAACTAATATATCAATTGTTACATAGGGATATTTCTATGCTGACAGTAAATTTCTTAAAAAGTCTGGATGTGAGATTTTTGTTCTTCAGAGATAGCTAATTGTTTTTAGACTCTAGAAAATATACTGGTCATTTAATTATGAGATTTTTGTTCTTCAGAGATGGATGATTGTTTTTAGACTCTGGAAAATATACTGGTCATTTGTGATGAATCTACTACCATGTCTACTTAGAAGGTGTTTCAAGACTCAGCTGCTTTTGCAGATCACATGACTCAATTTTCTGATGTAGAATTGCCTCTACATAGGGTTGAGAAAGCTGCTGTAACAATCGGCAACAGAAGAATGTCGATCAGTTCTCTCTACTAGCAGCTGGTCTGAAGTCAAATGTCAGGAGAATGGTTTATTAGAAGAGTTGGTACATCTGGTTTATTCTGCTCCATCAAATGTCATGAAAATGGTTTAAACATCAGTGGGCATAATCATTGGGGCCATTGTGTAATAACAGTGCTGACACACAAGCACCAGAGTGTTGGGCAAAAATATCATCAGGCATTTTGCAAGCAATATATTATTCTGAAAATGTTTGAATCTGCATACTTTTAAACTCTACAAACTTTTTTTAAAAAACTCGGTTCATGATATATACTGAGTCAGTTACACGTAGAAACACTTAATGTTGATATCCCTTATTGAAGAAAAACTAAATGTCACCCACAAATAGCCCTCGAGGCAGAAAGCACTAAGTTACTGGTTCATAGGTAATACTCTGGCCCCGTGTGCATTGATGTAGGTGATAAGGACTCTGGCTCTCCGCTCTATCACGTCGATAAGCTTCTCGATGCCTTGCCTGCCACCTTGACTTTCCCAATAAACCTGATCAAGGAACAGTGACTGAAGGAGTTTCTGCCTTAAGTGCTGGCCCTTCAAAACAGAGACTGCAGATTCGGGAAACCTGAAACGATCACATAATATTTCATTCTTAGCAATTGCTCAGAAATATCATCCTTCTCCCAGTTGTTCTGCCTTCATTAGTCTTACATAAATCACATTATCAAATAGGACCTTGAGAACCAAAATGTTTCTGTCATTGACAAGTAGACATTTCACCTAGAAATAAAGTCCAAGAAAAATGTGTTTCAAATGAACCAAATTATCTAAACAAATTAGACCTTGACATCCTGATTTCTTACCAAAAGGTTGTTAAAGACTGACAAAGAGATGCACAGAATTAAGATCACATTAGGTCTGAAGATGTATTTCCCTTCATCTTAAGCTCCCTGTCTTCCACAGAAAGCCTTTCCTCTGCTCTTATCAGTAACAAGGTGGAGTTTGCTGAAAGAAAATAGTGAGAAGCAAAACACGTGTGGTTTCAGTGGAGCAGTCTCCCTGAGCAGAAGCTAGAGTTCAAAGTACAATGATCTCATATTTGCAATAGAACAAAAGAATTTTTTTTAATTAGTTAGAGGAAGAATTCCCTCTGATTCCCATGATACTTTTGGAACCTGAGTGATTGCCAGTGGTTGGTTGGTTGGTTGGTTTATTTTTATTTTTTGCTTTGTTTTTCATATTTTAATTATTTTTTTATCTTTGAGATTATAATATAATTACATCTTTTCTTCCTTTCCTTTTCTCCTTCCCAATCCTCCCAAACACCTCTCCTTGAGCTCTTTCAAATGCATGGCCTCTTTTTTTCATTAATTGTTATTGAATGAATATATGTGTGTATATACATATATATTCTTAGGTAAGATTTGCTTGGTCTATATACTGTTATCTTTATTTCTCTGAATCTCAGCATTCCTTGTTGCCTGTAATTCTTTGCGTAGAGCTGAGGCCTCACGGATTCATCTACAAAACAACTCCCACACCTAAGACTTAGGGAACATTGCAGAGGAGGAGTGAGAAGATTGTAAGGCCCAGAAGATCAGGGAGTTTGCACCCAAAAAGTCTCACCAACATGACATGAGCTAAAAAAACAGACAACAACCATAGATATGTCAAATTGAATGGAAGAAAGGCCAGTGTTCTTCCTAAGTGGAGCATTAAATGATGAGCTAGATTATATCTTGAAGGTCTCCCAAGTGTCCATGTATTAAAGACTTAGTCCTTAGAATACTATGACTGGGAAATAGTGGTCCTTTTAGGGGGTGAGCCATAGTGAAAAGTGGGTTCATTGGGGCATGCCCTGAAAGGGATACTAAGATTCTATCCCTTCCTCTCCTCTCTTTCAATTCCTGGTCATGGAGTGAAAAGTACCTCCCATCTTTGGTTATAAATGTCCTGTTCATAAATGAAACAAATCCATTACTTTACTATTACCTTTTACATTGCATTGGTTAATGGGAAGGAAATGGTTAATAGAAATGTAGTGGCATTTAATGCCACCACAGTGTACAGTGCCACTATAGGATCACAGAAGCAGAGCCAGGTGACTATGGACTGAAACCTCTAAAGCTGTAAGCCACAATAAATCTTCACATTTTGTAAGGTGGTTGCCTCAGGTATTAGTTACAGTAACAGGAAGTTGGCAATTATTTTCAAGTAATTCAGCAAAACTAAACTTTTAGAGCAAGGATTTTCAATGATATTTGACTGGACATCCTGAGGTCACTGAATCACCTTGATAGAGTTCACTGGACTTGCTTCTTTTCATGTAGAAAGACTAGAGCCAGGGTCTAGTATATATAGTGTCAAAAGATCTTTAAAAAATTCTGGTTTGAATCATAGGTTATATTCTGCTACATCCCCAACTTGGCCTCCTCTAGCTCTCAGAAATTCTGCTAAAACCACCATATATCACAGGAGTTCAAGAATAACTTTTAAATATATTCAGTTTTACCTTAAAAACTACATGGCAAGAACATACACTTATTTAAAGACACACCTGGGTGCAAAACACAGGATGCATGGACATTAGGGTTCCAGGGTCAGGAATTCTGATGATGCTAGAAAACCAAAAAACTGGACATGCTTAGTAAATCTCAGATGTGTGGAGTTAAATAAGGCTTATTGTGTGATCTGAGCTCCCTAGAGATACGTACAATTCCGTCTTGCAGGCTATGACTTAACAGTGTTTTGTTGAATAAAATATTAATATCCATAATTGTAATTTCTATAGTCTTTCAACCAGTTTAACTGAGGCATAATACATGAGATGAAAGAATTAAAACCCCCAGACTCTTCAGTGACTAATCCTATTCATAAAAAAAAAATTACTCTACTATTGGTTTTTACATTGCATTGGTTAATGGAAATAGTCAATGTGTGACACCTAACAAAGACTTCACTTTTGCTTCTTAATGTGTGCATTATATATTCAAAGAAGGTTTAAGCTTAAATCTATTCTGCCTCATAATGCAGTTAAGGTTTAATCTTCTTTGAAAGAAGAATAAATAAGAGTATTCATATTTATGTGAATGCTTAAGATAGAAAGATAAATGCCTTTGGCACTCTCAGTTGTGCAAAGAAATTTAAGTCCCTGTAATATCAATTCAATAAGTGATATCTTATGAATGTGAATTTTCATATGCAAAAATTCTCCTTGACTTGGGCATTTATGAGAAAGAATCTGCCACAAATTCTGCCCTCAATTCACAAAGATATGAAGAGTATCAACAAGGGAAGGATGTGGTGAAAAAAAACCCTTGGGACTCTCAAAATCCACAGGAAGTGTGTGCTTTTTAGTGTTGAGAGTTTATAAAATCCACATTATCTAAATACAAAATTGAGGGAAAACAGTTGAAATATGCTACAGAGAATCATCAGTGAGTTTTACATTTTTGTTTTGCTTTTGCTTGAGCTCTGGGTATGGAACACACTGAGCTGCATGCCAGTAAGACCAATAGCATCAGAATGCAAACATAAAACTTCAAGAAAAAACCATGGACACAGGCTTGGAAGAGCTGAGTTCCAGCACTAACTTCAGACTTATTAGGATGTTTTTCTGGTGTTGCTCAGTTCTTGAGTAGCTATCACTATCTTATGAACTCTTAAGCTTCCAATCGAACCTAACACCTTCAGGAATTTTCTTCCTGACTGAAATGGGCAGTGATCAAGGATGGCCCCACTTGTTGGGAAACTTACTTATGACCTAAAACTGAAATGGAACTGATCACACTTTGTAGCCAGCTCCAGCTACTCCTTTTTTTAACGGTTATTTGTGGATTTCACATCATGTACCTCCCAACACTCACTTCCCAGTCCTCCCAGGTCTGCCCTCCTTGTGACTTCTCCCCACCCATAAAAGGAAGAAGAAGAAAAGAAGAGGAGGAGGAGGAGGAGGAGGAGGAGGAGGAGGAGGAGGAGGAGGAGGAGGAGGAGGAAGAAGAAGAAGAAGAAGAAGAAGAAGAAGAAGAAGAAGAAGAAGAAGAAGAAAAAGAAGGACAAACTCCCATTTGCCAGCCCCCTGAAGAAAAATGAATCCATTCCCAACCCCACCCATGCCAGAGGCCATCAAAATGAATCTCCTCTATCCACAAATGCATGAGATCAGTGTGCCACGAGACCAACCATGTGCTTACTTCTACAGTAACAGCACTATCTCCTTTAGCTTCACACCAACCCCCTCTTGACTCAGCATCCTTTCTAAGTCCTACCAAATCTCTCCCAAGTTGTTTGGGTCACCGCTGAGTTTTTGACCAATCTTGAGTATGAAGTTCTTCCTTGACTAGCCCCTTGCAGCCCCTCCTTCTTTAATGTTCAAGACCCAGTCCCACACTCTAAGTCTACCAAAAGGATTTCTGGGTACTCCAATGCCCTCCTACCAAGCTGTCCTGTGATGTCCTATGATGCCAGAGAGTTCTTTTCCCACTGGACTCATAGCAGTCACTTGGGTTTACCAGGAATCTGACATCCTGCCATGTTTATCAGTTCTGTTGACATGCCAGTTTATTACAGATTTGGACATCTCTAGTGTTCCTCTCATGTCCAATCCTGTGCCCTAATGACAGACCCTCTGCCACCTGATTATCCTACTCTTGACAGGTCTGCATCTATCCAACCTCACCCATGTGGGTTTTCACAATGAAGGCGGAGCAAGGCAGTGAAGGCAGAATGTAGCTGGAGCTGCACAAGCACTGTGGACTGCTGATAGACACCCTGGCTGCTTTGAGGGGATTATTTTTCTTTTTTGACTCTCTATTCCCACACTCACAATTTCTTTGGAAATTAGATCTATCTAACAAACAGTGTGAGTTTTCTCAGAACTTTACTAATTGTTTAACAAACATGTGGTCTTCTAAGATGTGACTCCATTAGAAAATTGACTCTTTGTTCTGGGTGTAATAGTACCTTCCTGTAATTCTAGCCCTCTTAAAGTTGAAACAGGAGGATAACTGTGAGTTTAGTCAGTTTGGATGACAGTGTGTTCCAGGAAACACACAGAGATTTCCAGAACAGTCTAGGCTAAAGAATGAGATAAGACTTCCACAACAACAACAAACCTACTTACTCTCTGATGCCTTCTAACAGTTTGAAGTTCAAGTTGTCTTCGCTTCTGTCAAAGAAGCCCTTATTGTTTATGAAGACCAAATGCCTCGGGTCATTCTTTCGTTGGATAATGTGTGCTAAGGTCACAGAATTTTGGTCATCACAGTTTGGCCGCAGTCCATTCTGTACGCATGTGTCTTCCTTACGAGGTCTGAATCCACAGCAATTTGTATCTAAGCGATTATAAATCTGAAAATGGAAATGAAAACAAAATCCAAGATGCTGAGCAAAAGCTTGGGAAAGTCAGAACATTTCCAAAGAATGGGAGCTTTCTGAACAGCTGGCCTGCCAGAGTCCAAGCAGGCCAATCTGGTTTAATCAAAAGCAACTGTTAGAATAAGTCCATAGTTCAAAGCCCTCTGACTCAGAAGTAGTTCTAAGCATTTCCAGCTTTTGCTAACACAAGATCATCCAACTCAGGCATCCCCACCCTAGACATCCACAGTTCCCACGGAATCACATGTGAACATGTGGCCAACAGAGTCTCTTAACTCTTCAGGAAAGAAAAGAGAGCATCATACTTCTATAGACTCAGGGGCATAGCTCTTGTTTTCTTCCTGGGGTTGTGATCTGCAGAATCTTATTACTTTGTTGGCTGTAAAGTCTATTGTACTGGACTTCAGTTTTGAAGTAGCTAACCAGGAAAGACAGAGGAAATCTACAGAAGGTGTGAAATCCAATAACGAAGCATCAGCTAGATATAGTGACAAAGCTATAGAAACTTTAGGGGCTTGTTATAGCGTGGAGAACTAGAAAAGGGGGGCAGAAAGGTTGATTAGAACATTGCATGATGTCACTTCTTTTGACCAAGAAAAAGGTAAATATTCAATAATCGGAGTGAAGTAAACTTGGGCTCAGGAATTTAGTCAATTTACAGTATTTATATTTTTATTTATTTTGTATTTGCCTTATATATATTTGGTATGAAATCTTGTGTAGACTCCTTCATGTCATTGACTCTGTTTACCTGTGTGGTATAATTTATTTATGCTGTACAGTTAGTAGAAAGATTAATCAAATACTGTACACCTACCCTGACAGGCACGGATGTCCAACCTTTTGACACTAAAGCATGACATTGTTATTTATAAGCATATTGGGCCACCCTCTCAGCTCTCTTAAGACACGTGTGGCCCTGTGACATAGACTAGACACACATAATAAGGCATACAGTTTTTACTTTACATCTTAATCTTTCCCACAAAGACCCATGTAGCAGAGATTTAGCTCCCAGGCTAACACTGTTGACATGGTAGAAACCTTGGAAGATGGAGAGGAGGGAGCCTAGGAGAAGGCCTTAAGTGATCAGGTTAAGCCAAAGACAGGGATTTGGACCCTCATCATTCCTCTTCCTGTCTTTGGTTCTCTGCTTCCTCTGCCCTGTACCACTGCCTTCCCATAAGTCCAAAAGCAATGAGGTCAACCAACTAGTGAGTAAACTCTGCAAAACTGTGAGCCAGGGTTAAACTGGCTGGAGGCCATTTTTTATTATCACCATCATATGTTCATGTTCAATGTATTAATGTTTTAACATATTAACATTTATAGGAGATATGAAGTTCTTTTAGTTTTCACAATACTAGGCATACATATTTAGAATTTAACACTTAAGGACAAATTTATTTATCATTTCTTTTTTTGTTGTTTTGGTTTCATTTGTGGTTTTGTTGTTGTTGTTTGAGAAAGGGTTTCTTTGTATATCCCTGGCTGTCCTGGACTCACTCTGTAGATCAGTCTAGCCTTAAACTCACAGAGATCCACCTGCCTCTGCCTCCCAAGTGCTGTGATTAAAGGTATGTACCAAGAACCTCCTCATACAGTGGGGGTCTACGAGGCAGTACCACCAGTGAAAAGTGTCTCATTGCCCGGGAGAGAGAACTAAAAAACAAACAAACAGATAAGCAGACAAACAGATAAAAAAGAATAAAAAACAGAAAAAATAAATAAAAATAAAAAATAAAAAGTCTATGTCCATGTTCCCTTTGGTGTGTTGGTTGTAGTATCAATATCCTCTACTATATAGCTAAAATCCTACTATAAGTGAATAGATGCCATATGCATCCTTCTGAGTCTGGGTTAGCTCATTCAGGATGAGCTTTCCTAGTTCCATCCATTTGGCTGCAAATTGCATAATTTCATTGCTCCTGATAGCTGAATAATATTCCATTGTGTATTCTGAACTGGGGTGAGGGACTGTTAAATAGGGACACTCCACCCCAGAGAAATGGGATGGAAGGGTTAGGGAGTAAAGAAAAAAATGAAATGTGAAGTTTTGGCCTTTTGCTACTAATTGTCATAAACTGTTTAGGATAATTAAGAAATGCAAACTAATAGTCATGCAAGCCTGTCATTATGTTAGGTACTATGACAGTCTATTATAGTTATTTTCTAAGCTAATCAGAAATCAAGTTGCTAAAAGACAAGCAACATCTGCTTATCCTAATATAAGAGATAGACAGAGCCTCTTCAAAAACCTCAAGAGATCTGCAGAATATGGCATTCAAAGATGTTTTCTTAACTTTAGATTTTTTTGATATCAAGACATATCAACTCCTGACAGCACCCCCTATTCTACTCCAAGTAGAAGATGAGCATCGAAGAATCTCCAGTGGGAGATGATTGAATTAGTGGCAAGCCTATCTCTTGGCAGGAAAAACCCCTTGCTTCAACTGTAGACAGAATGCTGTCCAAAAAGGACAAAACCTGAAAGCAGGTAAGTCGACAGCCTAGCTCTGCCAAGACAGGGTAGGTAAGTCCTTCATAACCCCTGCTCTACAATCAATGTCTGTCAGAGAAACGGGGCCAAACAGCTGAAGATGGATGCTGTAATGTATGGAGAGAAAATGGGAACTGTCCAGGCAGCCACTGGTATGTCATTTCTTAGTTTGGGAAGCTGCAGGCCCTACACTTCCTATATAATCAGATATATTTATCCCTCTCAGGTCTCTGAGGTGGTTGAAGAATAGATAGCTAGAGTCTCATAATTAAATTTTGAGTTGTTTAGGAATCAAGAGAGTGTTATGGATCTAAGAAGATGTTTTTAAAATTGTGATGCAAGTTAGTATGGAAGTTGAGTTAGATATAGAACTTTAAACTCATGGAGATGGTTAGATAGTAGAACGTTAAAGTCAGGAGCCAAATACATATGGACTGGACATTGGGAATGTATGCTAAGCCATATAACCCTCATAACTGTGGCCTAATTACCTCTGTTGTTTTGTATTGTATTTATTATAAGAGAAAGAGCCATTTGTTGGACTAAAAGGAGGAGCTGTTGGGGGGAATAAGATATACCTTAAACTTAGAAAAAAAAGGGAAGAGGATGGGGGTTGAGGGTGGGAAGGTGGGACTGGAGGGGGGAGTAAGGAGGGGATTGCGATTGAGATGTAACTTGAAGAAATAAAAAATAAAGTAAATAAATAGATAGATAGATAGATAGATAGATAGATAGATAGATAGATAGATAGATAGATAAATAAATAAATAAAAGTGTATGCCGCCACCACCCAGCTTTATCATTTCCTAAACATTGCTCTGGCCCCTAAGCTCCTTCTTTATAATTGACTTCATAGGCAGGAGCAGAACTCACAGTTACATTTGTGTCATCTCTGGAACAAAGTTTTTCTGTTCACAAATCCCCGAGAAAGTTAGTTTTTACAGAAAACAGCAAAGGTTCTTTGGTTCATAGTCTTAGAGGCTGTGGTTCATGTGTGATTGGCCTTATTGCTTTACAAGCTGCAACACTGCAGTGTTGTGTAAGTGCCTAAGGCATCAGAGCAGCCTTTTTTGTGGCAAGGAAGCAAAAGAGTGTCCTGATGAGGCCTGGGTCTCAAACTCCACTTCAAAGGCTTATGACCAATGACCAAAAGACCTCCCACAGGAGGCCCCACTTCTTAAAGATTCCAATACCTCCCAGCAGTGCCTCAAGCTGGGGACCAAGCCTTTAACACATGGGAATATAGGAGAGAGTTATGATCCAAACTATAGCAAAAACCATGAATATTCAATGTGTTCATGTTTGAACGTAAGTGCTCAAGAATTTAGGCCCTGTCAGCATCTCTGTAAGAATTGTATTTTATAGTTTATACTTTTAAACCCATGAAAGCATGAGCAATTAGAGATGGGAAAGAATGACAAAGGACATCTTTTTATTCTCCACATTTGACTGTTTCTTACAGTGTGTTTTAAAGTGTCCTATGTAACCTAATTTTGATTTATGAGATATTCTGATGACTTCACCAATTCTCTGACAGTCTGCTGTGCCAGGCAAGTCTGACCAACATCACCACTGATGACAGTTATGTACCACCAGTTCCTCTTCTAGGAAATGTTGCCACTGATATTATTCAGATCCAAACATGTACTTGATAAGCACATCACCATGTGCTGAGTGTGTATGTATATATACCTAGTGGTATACAGTCAGACTGCAAGACCTCAAATAATTTGTTTTACTCAGTTTTCATTGCTCTCTGAATAAACTATGTCCTGATATTTTTGCCCTTGATTAGCAACAGCTTATGGAGCTGTTAAGTCATGCTCTCCAACTCCTTTGAGTCCCATTCACTTTATCAAGAATATTGGTGTAATCCTTATCCCTCAAAGTCAGTGCTACTTGCCTGGCAGCTGGTTTAGGTATATGCTAAATACAGTTCTGCATACTTTTAAGACAGTTCACCATTAAGTTTCAAACCCAGGACAAGAGGCTGAGGAGCCTATTTAACATATCAAATCAGACCTGGCCTCCAGGTCCTCCCAGCATCCCTCAGTCCCTGTCTGCTACAGGGTATGACTCACATACAGGCCCTCAACCCTGAACTCTCCAGCCCAGGACCTGGGCTGCCCTTCCCCCAGAGGCTCTTCCCTGTATAATCCAGACATCTTGGTTACCTGCTCTCTCTGCCCCTAGTTCGCTCCTTTTGTACTTCTGGTCTCCAGGTGGCTGGAGTTAGCTTAGTTCTCATATCTCCCTTCCCCTCCCCCCTCCTCACATGGCTCAGGGTCATGACCACTCTGGACTCTCCCAGATGTGTCTGCCTCTGGCTATGTTCTCCCACATGTCTATAACAGACTTTCTCCTCCACCATACTTCATTCACTCACCAACTTTTAAAGCCTAATAAAGCACATCCCACACAGCTATGAACCCCAGATGTAATTTTAATGTGTGTATTTAGTTCACAAGTTAAAGCAAACACTTAAGTATTCCACAATAAAGTACCCAAAGTGCCCAACTGGGTCTCTGTTCTTAAGTAGGCATCCTACAAAGAATCTTATTGGGGAATAAATGTTCTCAGGTAAACAAACAATAATGATGCTAATCACCATTACTGTTTGTTTGAATTCTTATTATTTTATTAAGTTACTTATTATGTGCGCATGCATGTGGTGTGTGTGTGTGTGTGTGTGTGTGTGTGCGTGCATGCGTGCGTGCGTGCGTGCGTGCGTGTGTGTGTGCGTGCGTGCGTGCGTGCGTGTGTGTGTGTGTGTGTGTGTGTGTGTGTGTGCATGACACTCTCCACACATGTCAGAGGACTGCTTTCAGATATGGGCTCTATCCTTTCACCATGTGGGTACCAGAGACAGAACTCAGGTCAGCAAAAGGCAGAAAGCACCTTTACTGGCCCAGCCATGTCATTGGCCCTGGCTAAATTCACACTTTCTTATTCTTTAAAACAAGAAAAACATTTTTGCAAACAGACCTACTGATGAAGAGGACTGCCAAACATCATTTTCTATAAAAGTACTCATTCCTTTTTATAAAAATACATCTTTTCAATATTTACCTAACTAAAATTACACCCGGAAAAATCCAGGTGTTCCAGCCAATTTTTTTAAGAGACGACATAGATATTTTTAGATATACTTCCTTCAAAACCCTTTTCTCCTTAATCCCATTTTATTTTGGTAGAGAGAGTTTGGTCTGTAGGAAAATATATATCTTCTGATTGACTTACATTCTCTTCTGGCACCTAATCAAGGGAGCCTCTGTCTCGCTGCCTAGTTCTGATGAGTCATTAGACATCTGCAGAAAGCCAGCTCCTTTCTACATGAAAGGACACACCCTATCCATCTATGTGTTTAAAACTAGGTCCATTGAGGACTTGGGTTAGTTCATGCATGCCTTCATTGTCTTCATAGTAACATGATTAAACAACTAATTGTAGACAATGTCCCAACAAAGCAACAGAAATTAAATGAGGAGTCTGAGCTATGAAAAAGAGGCAGTTGACTCCTCGGGCTCCCTTATTTTCACAAAGAACAGAGCTCAGGATTCCAACTCAGAAGTGCGAACCAACTACAAAGCATCATGTCCTCATTCATCCTGATTGTATCTTTCAGGTACTGCCTCCCAACAAAGGCAAAACAAGCATTTTTTATTTGCATAAAACATTAAATGTTTTTGTATTCAGTTAGTATTAATTATAAGAGTTTCAGCAGAGGTACAAAGAACCTCAGGCCAGAACTGCAAGGAAAAATGCATGAAGGTTAAAGTCGCAAGACTTGAGTTTAAAGCACCAGGCAGCATTAGCTGGAGAAGAAATATCTCATTACGTTCGGTGATCCAAAGTGCTCTACTGAAATGCCACGGATATTTCTAAAGGTGCTCCCAGGCACTGTTTGTGTTGGTGTTGTGGACGGGTATGAAGTGGCCTGGGTCCTTGGAAGACGCTGCAAAGCACAGCGAGAGAACACTGAGGAAAAGATGGGAACGTGAAGGCAAGTAGTCAGAGCCAGTGGAAGTTAGAGGGCGCCCACATGGAAAATCTGAAAACAGATTTATCTTCCACATTTTCTCACACTGAACTGGAAGAGCAGGAGAAGCCCAGTGAGCAGGGTGTCAGGGGAAATCATGAAAAGAATGAGAACTGAAGCAGAACGTGCTGGGAAGCTGAAGGGAGCGTATAATGAGGATGTTCTCACCAACACAGTGAACTCCCATCCTCCATGTCTTATGAATGGCACAAACCACTAAATTAGACAAACTTCCTTCTTGACATCTACCTATTTCTCTTTCTTCACTCTTAACTGGTCTACATGAGCATATGTGTACAAGTGTGCATGCATGTATTTCTTGTTAATAAGACAGTGTCTTAATATTCTTCGTGAAGGGGTGATATATATACTTGTTAATTTGTGTGTGTACGTATACACGCCAGTATTCATGTTCATATGTACAGGTGTGTGTAGAAGCTAGAGAGTGACTCCCTGTCACTCTCCCTGTTTGTGTTTGACAAAAAGTTTCTCACTAAACCTGGAGCTTGTTGATTGGTCTAGGCTAGCTGGCTGATGATACTTCTGTTTCTGCCCCACAACTTCCTTGCTGGGATTCCAGGTGCACTCCTACTGCCATGCCTGGCTTTTATATGGATGAGAAGGATACAAATCCAAGCCAACATGATGGATTGCACAGCAAACACTGTACCAACTAAGCTATTTCCCCACCTCCTATCTTAAGATTCTTACCATCTTTAATCAAACGGTTTAATTTTGGTTTCAGCTTTTTAAGCCAGAGTAACCCTGGCTGCCCTGAACTTGCTAAATAGAAGAGAGATCCACCCATTTCTGTCTTCCAAATGCTAGGATTAAAGGTGTATGCCACCACACCTTGCTCAAACTTTTGTTTTTAACATTTGACAACTGCCATCTTTTGAAGGAAATCACCAAATTTCAAAGGAAAAGTAAAGCTTAAATAATCAAGAAAGTACACAGATAAACAGCAGTTCCGAACAATAATTTACCTAAAGGCTGGTATGCTGGAGGCACTCACTGAATGGCTGGTAATGAATCAACTCTGCTGAAAGTTGTAACTCACTTTGGATTTGACTATGTACAGACTTCCACCAAAGCACTGCCTTGTACTGAAAAAAAAAGCAAGCACCAAAAAGTGACGTGTCAAGACAGGAACTTCTAGAAGTACTGTCGGGAGCAAGTCACCACACTGCCTCCATGTCTGTTGCTTGCTTTAGGGAAGTCTTTCCTTGGGTTTAACTGCACTAACCGTGGACCACAAACTCTGCATGTGGTAGAAAATCTATTGTAACACCTTGCATGTTATACGCATAACAGGCGGTGAAATGGAAATCACAAAAGAAAATTCTTTCTTTTCTCTAGCTATCAATTTTCTCGCAGGTTTCCTCTGACTTTCAATTGTTTGATTGAATATCTCACTTGCTTGTAAAAGATATAGGCAAGAAATAGGTCTTACTTTCAACAATTATCTTAAATATTTCAAAAAGCAAAGAGACACAGAATCGAAATTACTACCCCACTCCAGGCATAGGAAGACCCAAGACATTCGGGCCTATTTACCTGTCAGAGAAACTCACATGGGAAAATGTGCTCCAGGGTTTTGTCTTATATAAACCTGTGTGTATTTGCAATGCTACAAATGGAATCAGAGCTGGTTTCCTACAGTCTAATGGGTGTGTAAGGGAACACCACATCATGGGAAGAACAATCTTGTACAAACACCATAGTACCCATGGTGTTTGGTGATATAGGCACAGCCTCCTCCTTTTGGGAACTACAGAAAACAGAAGACTGTACAGAGAAAGAATATGTTCTCCTCTCTTGCACCTGTACCACTTGGGAATTGTGTCATTTCATGAAGTCATGATGGATTTCACTTGTGTTCCATGCTGCCATGACAACAAGTATCTGATAGATTAGTAACCATGTACCCATGACCAGCAGGGCAGTTGAGGAATGATGAGAAGTGTAAAAATGGTCTTCTGTGTCTAACATCTGACTATGGGCAAAGGCTTTTAGTCACTCCCTCTATAAACAGCAGAAACTGTTCTAATCCACCTCCACCCCAGAATTTCGCATTTAAATAGCTATCAGTGTGCACTAGTTCAAGGATGGATCTCTAGTTTCTTCCATATTACAGATTCACAAGGAAAGACAAAGCATCATTTCTCTGTTCAGTGTTCAATGCTGTGATGTATTTAGTTCATTGGATGCAATTTTACAAACCTCACTGCTCCACAGAAAGGCTCTGGCTAAGGCACCAGGCAGCCAACAGTATATTTTTGGAGAAAGAAATTCACTTTCTATAATTTGAACAAGCAGAACTGCATAAAAATAACCTCTGCCAGAGACACACCCACCTTCCTGCAGTGAGTTTTAAAAAGTGCTCACACTAACAAACAGAAAAAGACAAGTATTTTTGTATCTTGCGAAGCTCTGACTAGTAGACTGAACTCATATTAAGCAGAGAAATCTAATACGGGAAGAGGGGGGCTGGGGAGGTGACTCGGGGACTAAGAGTACTGCTGCTCACCCAGAGGATGCAGTTCAATTCCTAGCACCCACACAGTGGCTCACAATCATATATACCTCCAATCTTAAGGGAGCTGATGCCCTCTTCTGTCCTCCCTGGGTATCAGACACATGGGTGGTACACATACATGTAAATAAAATATTCATGTACTTAAAATAAATAACATTTCTTTAAAATTAAAAAAAATAAGCAAAATGAGAATGAACTAACCTAAAGTTTTTTCCTTAGGGACTTACATAGTAAGTAAAGAAATTTAAACTGCAAATGAAATATACCTAATATAAGAAAAATCTCCTTAAAATGCATTCCTAAATGAAATGGCATGGCATTTTTAGCTTACATAAACTAGGGTTATCAAGGAGCTAAAACTCATGTTTGTTTCCATCTGAAGAAATAATCCCACTGAAATCTGATTGTTTGTATGGTGATGTTTGTTCATATTTAGTATTTACATAGAATTCCTATCAATTCTATTGTTTTCAATAATATGAATTTATTGTTAAAAATGGCCAAGAATAAAGACAAACTAGGTGACAATGATCAGACTATTCTGGTCACGGCTAGAATTAATGTGACAAATCCCACAACTCCCTAGACTAATGTTCTTAATGGAACTCAAGTAAAACAGTAACTAATTCTGACAGATTGATTGTTTATTAGTCTCTCAAAATATTTTTTATTTTCTGAATTAGCATTGCTTTCAAAATTATTTTTATATCCACTATATATAGAATCTCCCACTCTCAGATGGATTTATTTCTGTTTCTCATAAATTAAAGCCTTATATATAACTCGCTAACTTTTTCAAAACACTGTAAGGCTTATTACATTATACATGTTCTAATCACTAAGACAATCCAAACTGAAATGTGGGTTTTGGGGGGCCAGTTGTTACATACAAATGAAAAGAAACATTCCAAGAGAGTAGTAACTCAGCTGCCCAAGAAGAGAAAAGAGAGCTGGTTTCCACAGAAGCCTGTCATCGTGTCTCATGCTAAGAAGGCTTACTGTCACAAATGTTACAGCCTCTGTGTTAAGCATGACTGATTGTGTTTGTCTTACCAATGCACTTCCTATCCTATGAAGAATGTGTATTTAATAATTGTTTGATAATGAAAAAAAAAAGTGAAGATTGCTCCACATGAGTCCACTCACCTGATACGAACAACACTAAGCGCCACTAGTGTGGTGATGAAAGCAGACTTCCATGTTTCCCTGACTGATGTCTCAACACAAGAGTTGAGCTTTAGGAGTTAATACATGAGAATGCTGTATACATTCTTCTCGTCTTGTCACTCAAGATATTTAAAAAGTGTATACTTATAGGCAGACACTTAATATAATATTGAGAGAATCCAGCCGTTCTTGAGAGAATCCAGCCTTTACTCTGTATGTTTCCCTCAGATATGCAGAGGGGCACAGATGGGGACTATTACTGGTGTATTGCTGCTTATCTTGACTCATACTAAGACATCAGTGAATTCACTAACGAGTGTAAATACTAATGCAGTAAAAAATGGCAAAGAGAGAGAAAGCAAGTCTCAGTATTATGAACATACTTTGACCACATGGTTCCTTGGAAAGCCTATAAAACCCATTGCCCCAGACGAAATTCCATTTGATTTGCTGTAGAGAGCTGCGACGTGCCGCGCCTTAAAGATGGCGCTGGTCTCCGCCTTCCACCAGCCCGACGGTGAGCGCTCTCGGTGGTAAACAAGTCCATATTTGGCAAAGACCGCTGATCTGGCTTGCTTCCGCATACGTGGGCCTCTAAGATTGCACTACGTGGCTTTACTTGATTGGCTGTTCATTTAGTATTTAGCCTGTGGGTTGGGTCTGCCCAGGCATTCGGAAGACTGTTTTCAAGGGACCTGAATAAACTGCTTGAGAAGAGCTTTTGCGAGTTGCGTCGTTCTTGCCGGTC
>CAJQZJ010034368.1:2795660-2829027 GCA_907164525.1 Lophiomys imhausi
ACACACACACACACACACACACACACACACACACACACACACACACAGAAAAGATGGTTGGAATTTTTACTTTCAACCCACAAAGATCAAAGCAAGGGGAATGCTGTAGAATTCATCCTGGAGCAAATTCCTTAGGCACCAGATGAAAAGGGGTGGAAAGGTAACTGGAGGAGACAGCTGTCAGGACTAAGACAACTGTGGCTAATTGTTGGATTTATCACTATAGGCTCATTACTCACAGCCGTCTAAGCAAAAACTACATTTGGAAAACAGGAAGTGTCTTCGGGCATCATTTTGCCGTTCAATGAACTTTTTCACAGTTTGAGCTCTTTGCTAAGATTCTTTTCCATTTAAATCTCTTCCTATGAAATCTTGTTTTTCTAAATTAAATGTTAAACTCCCTAACTTCATTCTTGAGCCAACCATTTGAGAAAGTTTTAAGATTTAATTGTGGTGCCTGATATATTCTACTATGGTTATCTTTCTCTCATTAAATTGTGTAACTCTTGAGGCAGATCATCTCTTTCAATTTTTTTATCTATAGCATTAAGCTTCTGTGTCTAGGACAAACAAGAGCTCGAGAAAGTCTATTAAAGTAGAAAGAAATTTGTTGTAACTTCTTGGCGATGGTGAAAGCAAATATCTCTGAACACACAACTGTTGCCTCTTTAATGCAAACATGCATTAATTTCTCATTCAACAAATAGTATCAGAAAATATAAACCCGTCAAACAATTTTAAAAAGTTAAACACTTTCTATTCATTAGATTCTTCTGTTTAATTTTTTTCTAATTCCCTTCCTTTAACATTACTTACTTTCTGTGTTGCAAGCTGTTTTTCTTTCACTAGTAACAACCCTAATTTGACACTTCAGATTTAATATTTTTAAATAACTAGGTAGTTTGCCTTGACCAAAAACAAACAAACAAACAAACAGTGCCTGGAGTGCTACAGCATTTCCAAACATTTGGCTGCTAACAGAAAGGTTACAAGTCAAATAAGGCAAGACTTGCCCTTGAGAAATTCAGAGTTTATAAGAAAAGACAGAGTTGTCAAAAAGAATTAAACTTAATAAGAAAAGACCTAGAAGAGAAGTACAGCAGTCAATGAGCATTCAAGAAGTTAAAATATTTGGTAAATGACTTTCAATTTAATGAACAAAATAATGGGGACTCTGATTTACTTAACTCCAATTTACATCTATGAATTCCTAGGTGTTCAATTTGAATAAATAATGATAATATTTAATGAATGTGTATCAGGCATCATTCTAAATACACAAAGCTATGTATAAAAGTAATTTGTTCTTTCATTAGTTCTCTATGCAGTATGAGAGTCCTATTTTACAGATGGAGACACCCAGGATAGGGAATCTTAAGTGATTTCTCAAGACTAACAAAGGACTGCTGAATGGTTGACATTCAAATTCTGCAGACTAATTCGCAGTTCCCAACATTACAGTCGAGTCTCCTAATTCAGGAAATGGGGTTTTCATGTGCTGAAGTCGCTCCTGTTATTTCATCTAATCTTTTGAGAGATAGTGGGCCAAACCTTAGAAACACAAAATGTTCTCTAGAATGCTTCCTTTTACCGTCTCTGTGGTGATAAATTTTGATCTGTGCAGTTCACACCCCCACACTTCAAGAAGAAAAGATTGCCTGTGGCTCTTTTGCAGTTTACAGTCAGTAATATGCTCCAGATTTTCTGAATGTAGATTTGTTAATTGGGTGAAACAAATGAACACTGTATGCAGAGAATAGCAATCGCTCTGTGTTCCCTGGTCCTTGCTCCAGCATGATAGAGCAAGTGGGTATATTTTGCTCCAGGCATAACTTGGCTAAAATTGTTCACAAATCCCCTCACTGCATTCCCAGAAATACACTACCAGAGGTATATTCCTGGTTAAAAACCAACCTCTATGTTATTGAACAGAAAAAAATTATACAAAAACATTAACTATAATGACACTCATGAAACAAGTCTGTTTATATAGACTTTGTTTCATAAACTCCAATTTCTATGAGTAATTTATGATGCTAAATACAAATGAAAGAGTCAATTATAAATGACCTTACATTAGATGTAAAACTGCTTCTTTGGTATTAGAAGAATCAAAAGGGAAATATTGCAGTAGTTTGGGTCTAGAATGTCTCTTAAAAGCCCTTTTGCAGGATTAGTCCCAGTACTGTGCTACTGGGAAGTAATGAAACCTTATGTACATTCTTCAGCTCACTGGGTGAACACAGTGATAGTACAGCCGAGCTTTTCCCTCCAGTCAAAGCATCAACGTCTGCTAGCCATTGCAAGGCTGAGATAACTTTGGTCCTTAGTCATGATAATGAAATAAGCAAAACAGCACAAAGATAGCTCAGTCTCTGGTGATAGCAGTGGGTCTATTTACACTCCTCAGTAGCAGAGAGACAGAATCCTGACTTGGGAGATTAGCAGAATCAACTTTTTGTGAAACCACTTCCTTCTAATTGCAACCTTCCCTCCTGGATGGAAGGCAAAGTGTCAGGAAGCTAATGAGACCTACTAGGCACAGGAAGCTCATGAAGCTTACAAACAAGTACAAGACCCACAAGGCACCTTGTGTATGAGCAAGAAGGTTTTATGAGCAATAACCAATGGCTGGAGAATTAGGACACGCTGGTGGAGCTGCCTTAGAGTTGAGTTCCAACGAGGCTGCTTTCATGAGCCCATCACCCGTGCGAGTGTAGGCTTTTGGGGGATGCAGCTACTTTTGGATTGACCATGTTCCTATGAGAAACACCAATAAATTAATTAATTTGGCAAGCTAGACTTGGATGGAATCATTTCTTTAGTCCGTCACTGATGGCCTACCTGAAATAAGTAGACATTTGTTCGCATCTATCCAGGAAAAGTAACGCAGTACAACTGGCACCTACAGATCCATAAAACCAAAGAAGAGTTGGGATGAGCATTTGTGCAGCAGCTACAGTGGGTGATGAGATATGTAACTGAGCCTCATCATCTTTAGGTGAAGCATTCACAAGAGTAATCTAATACCACCTTGCTACAGTGGCAAGTGATTGAACCTTACTGTGGGATAAGAAGACATGCATGCATCTGATACAAGGGGATTTAGTACAATGGAACCCTTCACACTCCAGTTCGGCACAATCCAAGGACCTAAGGTGTTAGACACTCTGGGACAGTGCTCCAAGTTTGTTTTCTTGCACTGCTAAAGTTTAAAACTATGAACTCTCATGGGAACATGCAAAGCAGAATCAAGCTTTATTAAGAATTATAGAAAAATGAGAAATGGAGGGGAAAATGAGAGATATTCTCAAGAGTGGGAGGTATTCCCAAGAGAGGAAAAAGATATCAAACTTCCTTGTCTGGGTTTCTTCCTTGTCTGGTTAAAGCTGAACAAATGATGAGATCATTCCCATGAGATTGATTAGCTTTCTGGGCCATATTGAGCCAACTCAAAAGAACACTCACACACTCTACAAGATTTCCTGGCCAACCATAGAGGTGATAATGAGCCAAAACATGATCTGAAATGTACTAAACACCCAGCTCAGTGTGGTTAAAGCCCCTCTGCCATCTCTGACTTGTGTCGACAGATAATAATTTTAACTGGCTGCTAACTTAGTTGCCAGCTGCTGTTGTTACCTCTGACATTTCAATGTCTCAATTCTGCTATTTTAATAAGCTCTCTTTGTTTTCACATTTATATGATCAACTTATAGCTCTATTATGGCAGAGTTAATTCTGCCCCAGCTGTATATTTAACTCCTTGTCTATGGGGTCAGCTGGAGTGGTCTGTTAGGTGGAAGGTTCTTATGAGAAGCCATGCTCACTTCCAATTTGGACTTACAATTAGCGGCATTTCAAAGCAAGAGGACATGAAAGGGTAATAGGGGCTTAGATCTGTTCCTCAAAAGCTTCAGGGAGGGGCCACCAGCCTTCTGTCACTGGCCAAGAGCCCTGTTCTTCCTCTTATCTGATCCACTTGGCTGTTTCATATACCTCAGCAAGTGTCTTTGTGTCTTATCCCTAGTGTTCCTGGCTCCCAGTTTTAACCCTAAAGTCCATTCAGAGTGTTACCCGTGCTATCCACTGGCAGCTTTTACCACAGGGCTTTTCCGCTTAGGACACATAGGGAGCTACCATACTACCTCCTGAATCACAACCAAGGTTGAGCCCTGTGAGGGTGAAGCATGCTTGGAGGAAACTCAAGGTGACTCTCTTTCTCCATCTGAACCAGAGTGGTGTGCCTCTATGAGTGAGACATACGTACTGTGTGAGTACAAGCAGACATCCACGTTGACTGATGAACTAGAGAACATATCACAGTCTCTGAAAGTTGTCCCTGTGGTTTAGGATCATAAGTGACCGTGGTGTTGGAGGGGGGCAATGATCTTAGAGGGAGTCAATAAAACATGCAACTGAAGCTTAGCAATCTGCCAGACAAAGGAAGATTTACAAGAAAAAGACTTGTCTATGTTATCCTTCTCAGTAGCCTCCAATTTGGAAAACAATATAAAAAAAAAAGGAAGATGACTTGTAAGAGTCATTGGTTTGTCATTTCTTGCGGACAAAAAAGAAAGAAAATCAAAATTTGTAGTTTGCTAAACACCCACTTCTGAGATCTAAATACTTGGAACTCCTGAGCAGAATCAGTCAGTGTGGAGGGAGAGATCAAGGGAGAAGCAATGCTTGACACCCCTCTCTATTAGTCTGACCTTAATACAGAGGAAGAGAAAATCCACGTCTTGGCATGTACAGGGGAGCATTAAGCAAGAATTATGCAAGAAACCACAATTATGAGGAAGTTCCGTATGAACTGCTTGAATTGTGAAAGTCATCATTTAAACATGAAATAAGAGGAGCCCTCACAACCTAGCTTGGGAGGCAGAGGGTCCTGGGGAATGAAAGTGAGTGTCACCAGTCGGAGTGCCAAGATGTGGAGACACTGAGTAACTGCTCACATACCCTTGAGACAATACAATGCATTTGTCCCCAATGACCTGGCTCAAACAAGCCATTAGGGACACATAGTTATAGCTAGTTAGGGTCCCTATGAATATCAGGGACTACAAGACAACAGAGGAATAACATTATTACTGAAGAAACTGGAAGTGACGGAGATGACATTTAGTGATTGCTCAGCAAGCCTAGTGGGGATGGGTTTGTTGAAGAGCTAAGGAAGAAATTAATTCCCAAAGGTTTTGTTACTCTAACCTAGCTCCAGGTAGAGCATGATCTTGATGAAATAGAAGAGTTTATAGTGGATCCAGATGACTTATACATTTAAACTGGGAATTACACAAAAGGGTGTGCCCAGGACACCAAATATCCAGTGTGATGAGATTTGTGAAAAGCCAGAGTTTCTAGGATAAATTTTAACAGAAGCCACATGCTGTGGAGGGAATCTTGGGAAAACTTTAAGGCCTAATCTCCAGTTCACCAAAGACATGAAAGAAAGAATGGAAGACAGAGTGGTATAGTTAAAAAAGATTGGCCTAGAAGTAGGCAACTATTCCCTCAGAATATTCGGTGTACATTTCTCCCCTATGAGAAAATACATTGGGGATGGAGATTGTACCATCCAGCCCAGTACTCCTTCAGTAGCAACAAATATGTCTGACAGATCTAATAACAGCTATGGCACTGGACCAGAGTTCATCACTGAACAGTAGGTGAGAGTTCAGCCATGATGCAGGCTGAGGCAAGCAATGCAAGGCAGCCTGGTGGAAACCATATAAAGTGGGGAGATGCGTAGTGGTCACACAGTAGTGCCTCAGGATGAGGAAGCAAGACAGCTTATGGAGAATGAATAGATTAAAGAAGGCTAAATATGGTCATTCCTACCATCCATTCTGCTCTATTCAATATTACCCTTTTTTATAAAACAATTAATATGCATTGTAACATTTTTTAATGCTTTCTTAAAGGATTTCCCTATCTTTCAAAAAGTATAACTCTAGCTTCTAAATCCAAAGACCAATGGGCACTTGCTTAAAGTAGACAGCAGTAAGCCTTAAGACATCCTGCCCTCTATAAAAAGGATTCATTACAAAATGCCCTTGAGTGTCTTGAATATGTGGCAAATTTAGAAACACATCTAAAAGAAAGTGAAGACAGATGTCAAAGTTTCTGAGAAGAGGCACTGTGGTAGGAAAAGGTGCTCTCAGAATTCATGGGTCATTAAATAAAAACCTTGGTGACAGGAATAGGCTACCTCCTGTTCTAGTTACTTCTCTCTAACACTCTGACCAAGAGCAACTTAGAGGAAAGGGTATGCTTCATCTTATCTTTCCAGCTTACAATCCATCACTGGGAAAAGTCAAGGCAGGAACTCCATGCAGGAACTATGGAGTAATGCTGCTTGCCTATGGCTCACTCTGTGACTCACTCTCAGGCTCATACTTAGCTAGTCTTGTCTCAGGACCACCTTACATGTCTCAGCAATCAAGACAGTTCCTCATAGCCAAGTCCACCTAATAAAGAAAATTACTCAGCTGAGACCCTTCACAGGTCATCTTAAGCTATGTGAAGTTGACAGTTACATATGACACAGATCTATAAACTGTTGGCTAGGTAGGTCCTTGAGTTCCCATAAACCACAGAGTCTGTTGTTCCTGCTGTTGGCTACAAGCCAGAAGTAGAGAACTATTGCTGAACACATTGCACGTTTTGGTTTTAGGATATTGAAAATCTAAGCTGGAACTAAGATGGAAGCTCCCTCCATACTGCCTGGATTTTGTAGTACTGGGAAGTCCTAAGCAAGTTGTTCAGGAAGAATTGTCACCAAAAGTACTGCTCAGTTATGGACTCAACATACTATACTATCAGCATGCCATGCAAAATGTGGCATAACTGTTACAGGTTCAGTCAACTGCTTTCCAATTCTATTTAAGACTGTCACACTGGAGAAGGGAACTCATGTTGTACCATAAACAAAGCAAGGCAAAGGATCTGTGGCTGGAAAGCGAATAGGCTCCAGTGTTGTTGTTTAGTTAAGAAGAAATAGCATGCCTGTCAAATTGCCTTCTAAGTATTTGTCTACACCCACAGATTACTGCTACTGTCAGGTTTGACCCAGAAAGGAAACTTCTTTTGCTGCTATGAGTAGATGCTATGACTCATACGTGATCAGTCTCCTGAGAATATGTGCCTGTTTCTATTCATAATGACCAAATGTTCAGCCATAGATGGAAGAAAATTCTAAGATATCTATATCATCCCCACCAATGGAATATTATGAAAGGGTAGAAGAAATGGTGTTAGACCTGAAGGAAGGAGCACCAATCACAGCCTGAAACATTAAAAACTATGACCCATGATAAGTCTTTTCTCTTCATAGGTTGATTGTCTCAGCTCTTTGTTTATATCACAGAAAGCTGATTATTGGAGATATTAATAAGAGTTCCTTTTCATAATATACAAAGTTTTTAATCAATGAGGAAAGTTATAAAATGGACTGACACCAAACTAATACCTGAATATATAATATTCTCAGTCTCACACACTATGTAAAACTGAAAAATGCAAATATGACCTCACCACCCTCTATCTAATTGGCAGAACCATCACATGGCCTTCTGCCTCCCACAGGGGAGGACAAAGAGGGACATTGCAGCTATCAGACCTGACACTTAAAAATGGTAAAATGACACACTGCCTAAGGGAAATTAGCCTCTTGCTTGTTCACTGATAGAAATAAAAAATGAAAACTAAAGAAAAAGATGTAAGCCCTCTCAACAGATGGCATTCACATATGTGTACGTGTGTATGTATGTACATATGTATGTATGTATGTGTATTTGCAAATACTAGTTAAATTAACCATTAATAAATGGAATTTCTGAGTTTAAGGCAGAGCTTTAAAAGCAGAGTGTGGAGCTTCCACTTGGTATTACAGTTTGAGGGAGTTTTGATAAAGCCTTGCCCAGACTTCTTATGGGTTAATTATCAAGGAAGAGAACCTTCCTCCCACAGGCAGAGAGAGCAACTGCATAGAATGCTGAAGTAGAGAGAGCCACACCCTCTGGTATCTGAAGATACCCAACCTCTGCCTTAAGTGAGCTTGGCTCCTACAGTTTGAAGGGGTTGTAGGGAGTCATCTAAGTGAGAAAGGACAATACCTGGAACTAAGACAGAAGCCAATGAATGATTCCTTCAAGAAAGCAATTCAAGAGATGTCAAAATGTTGGTCATCATGGATATGGCCCTCACAGAAGTACACAGTTGGCTCCTAGGTTTTTCACTTGGAACGGTGACTGAAGATGGTGCTCTTTTCTGTGTAAGGGATAAAGGTAGCAGTTGCTGGACGCTTGATTCTTAAGACAGAACTCCTGGTCTGACTCCAGGAACTAGCGAACATTGCCTATATGGCCCTGGTAAGATTACCAAATTTGTGCTGTGTCAGCTTCCTCATCTCTAAAATGCAGAGAGCAATCATACTTGGTTCCTAAATTACTGTCTTAGTGCGTAGTACCAGAGTACTTAGACCCATACTGGCACAAAGTAAGTATTCTGTGAGGGATAGGTTAGCCATATTATTATTCAAGGTCTATGGAATATTTTTGCATGTTTAAAATTCACAGTGATGATTTCATATGCTCACACTCATCCTCATGGCAGCAGACAATGTCCCCGTCATGGGAAAAGCTGACAGTGGTCTCAGAAGGAAACTGAGACAGCTGAACTTTGTTCTGGCTCAGTTAGGATAATGAACATTACAGTGGCGCAGTCAACACATGCTGTGTATAGAAGACTCCCTCCTTTTTGTCATTTCCTATGTCCAAAGGCAGGAAGCCCCAGTACTTGCTTGAACAATGGCTCTGCTTAAGATGACCTATTTAAGATGACTAACTACCATGAAACATTGTCACATCCACATTTTTCTCATGCTTTTCTACAGACTATTTCCACCACCTAAACTTCTACTCAAATGTTTTCTCTTCACTACTTTGTGGCACATGTTCTCCCTCTTTCGACCTCAGAACAATTGAATTAATATTTAGTCAGCAGATCTGACATAGATCTGGCTTTCATTTCATATACTACATTGTCCTAACTATTAAACTTTCAACAAAACCCAAAAAGTTAACTGGGGATAGCTACCTTATACTACTTTTATAATATGAGCACATGTTGTATGTGTGTGTATTCTTCTTAGTATTCTCCTTAGAATAATAAATGGAGCTTAGGACAAACAGAATGAGATTTACTTGATGGTTTCAGAACTGAAACATATAACACTATATAATGAAGATAGAGATTTGCCCTTTATTTGCTCTGGGTAAGTTCTTATGTCTATCAGCTACAAGCATCAAGATCATTCCTGGGACAGTCTTTGTCCTAAATTACCATCTTAGTGCGTAGTACCACAATACCTAGACCCACACTGGCACAAAGTAAGTATTCTGTGAGGAGTAGGTTAACCTTGAAATATTATTATTTCAAGGTGTATAGAATAAAGGACAATTCTCTATGACATTTCTGCACATCACACCAAGCGTGCTCTTCAATTTTGTGTTTTGTCTTGTTTGGTTTTGTCGCTGTGGAACTGAGTATATACCCAGGTTTTCTCCCATAGTAGGCAAGTGCTCTAAAATGAAGCTGTCCTTCTAGACCTGTGCTATGCTAATTGCTATGTTTGTTAATATAGTAAACTGTTCTGGAAGATACAAGTATGTCTTACTCTGGGATGTAGGGAATATTTGTTTCCTTACCAAAATGTTAACATCACATATCCTTACAGGGCAAACATTAGTCAGATTTGCTAGCAGCCAATAATAAACTAGAGATTCCAAGGTTAGGGTTTCTTGTCAGAGACATAAACACATTATTAGAAGCATCTGCCAGAACACTGCTATACACCCCTGTAACCGAACTTTTAAATTATTATTTATCACATATTTATTACTAAATTCACTTATAACAAACACCAACAATTTCTTAACTATTAATCCTATAAATTCCTACAACCCCTTTAACCTATCCACTAAACCTATTGATAATTATTTTTCTAACCTTTTAGAATGATACAGTCTCTGGGGCAGGTCCTCAGTCGTCAGGAACACAGTCTTTGTTGTAGATTCTTTAACGCACTTAGCAGTCCTTTTTCTGGATCTCTCAGATGCAGGTTTGTCAGGGTAAGTTGGTTATTGCAGTCTCACCTTAAATAAGGCTTCATGCTTTCTTCTCTGTGGGAGACCCCAGCCGTCTGCAGGCCAACTTACTTCTTTTGAATCAGGAACTCAGCTGCTCTGCCTCAGTCCTTAAAGTCAGGCACAGTTTCCTTTAGGCCACTGTTTGGACAGATCAAACCCCTCTAGGCAAAAGCTGAGCCACAGGGTTTAGTCCTTGGCCTTTTGGTGTCTTGCTCAGGCTTTCTTTGCTCACCGGCTTCTTTCTGCTTCAGGGAAATCTGGCCATCAATGGCCAGCACTTTTTCAGTAGGACTCTTGGAGCTCTCTAGCATCAGGGGCCTCTTCTCCTTCTGGGCTCCATGCACTGTCCTTAAATAGGAGGAACTCTGTTTCAGCTTAATTTGGGCTCCGCCCACTTAGCAGCTGAAAACAATGTCAGGCCAGGTACTTTGTTTCTTCAAGTCTATTAAGTCTTTCCTGTTTTCCTGACTTCAACCTTGTTTTTCAGTCTATTGAGTCTTTCCTGTTTTTCCTGACTTCAACCTTGTTTTTCAGTCTATTAAATCTCCTGTTTGTTTCCTATTTTTAGTCCACATGCTGATAATGCTCTTCATGCCCCAAATTAAGAGACAGTATCAGAAACCCCTATATATTTTCTAAATCTAATTTAATTTATCTAACTCCCTACACACCCCAGTGCAACTAGAGAGACAGGGGAACATGAAGTGGATACCAGTGACTATATCCTAAGTGTGAAAGTCACATGTGCTCGACCCAAGGGTTTCATGTCCTTAGTATTTATGTCTTTAGTCATTCTGCAGTAGGATAATTTGTCAGCTTGCAAGTAAGTTCTCAGAATACACAGTTTCCATGCCTCAGTTCCACTACATGCAATATGGAGAAAGCGAGCCTGCTTCGCAGCCTCATCTGTTAACTAAGCTTGCAAGTAAGATAATACATACTTAACACACAATATATCTACACCTCAGAGCTAGACTCAAACATTGTTCAAGGTAGCAACACCGGGTGACTGTCAGCTGCCTCTCCACTCCATTAAACGGCATGCACACTGGCTTAGTCTTCACCAGCCATTCGGCATCACTGACACCAAAGGTCGTTCTCTTCTCCCATGTCATCAGCAGGGCTTATCCCCTACACAGTGACTGAGCTACCTTTTTCTCTAGCTTCTTTTTTGGTTTTTGAAACAGAGTGTCATGTATACCAGACTGAATATGAAATCTCTATATAGCCTAAGAGGATTCTGTCTATGTTTCTGGTCCTTTCTATTTCCTTCCTTCCAGACATGCACATATACATAAAAGGAGCTAACAAAAAAAGGAGGATGTTTTTATAAGTGTTCTAGGACAGTTCCACATTCTCTCTCAATTACTATTTAGTGGTATGATAACGGAAAACCAGCTTGGGTAAAATGGGAGAAGGAAAAGGCCAGAATAGGGTGAAGATGAGTCATGGGATCCTTATTGGAAGGATAATTATAGTAGACATTTAAAAAAAAAATCAGAGGCAGGCAGGTCTCTTCGAGTTTGAGGCCAACCTGGTCTACAGAGTGAGTCCAGGACAGCCAGGGAAAACACAGAAAAACCCTGTCTTGAAAAAACCAAAAAATAAATAAATAAATAAAATCAAGTGTCACTCAGTTGTGTAGAGGTATTATTTTCAAATGTTGAACCTTTATGAAAGTATTGAAAAAAGAAATACTGGAGCCAGAAACGGTAGTGCGTGCCATTAATGTCAGCACTGGAGAGGCAGAGGCAAGAAGATTTCTCTGACTTCAAGGCCATCCTGGTCTAGACAGTGAGTTCCAGGCCAGCCAGGGCTACGTAGTGAGATTCTATGAGAAAGAAATGGGCAGTACTGGAAAGGAAATAAGGAAAATGGTGGTTGGCGCAGTATACCCACTACTGGTATAGTTTCACTACACAAGTTGGGAAGGTAGAAAGAAGATAAACCTTTAGCATCGTAAGTCCCCAAAAACCCCCTCTTAGTAGTTGTCAGAACTAGAATGAAATACCCATCCTGACCAAGCTTTTGTTGTCCTCCGGAGTATGGTAAAACACATCCCTCACAGCTCAATACATTGTAGCTATCATGATGGGGAATATTGGAGGCCAGCCAGTAGATAACCTCCTCAGAAAGGAATTAAAAAAAAAAAAAGAATACTCAAAATCATTTCTCAGAAGAGCATAAGATTCCATAATATGTATGCTGCATTTGCCAGATATAGCACTGTAGAACTGAAACTCCAGCTTTGTAGAAATTCCAGGTGCTGAAGATTCCTCTGAGGCCCGACAATGCTGTCAGTCTTAAACAAGCACTTAGGGATTGGATAAACTTACCTGTAACAAAAAGTCAAAGAGAGCCATCTTGGACCACTCATGGTGATGGACTTCAGTGCAGCCCCACTCAGGTCTGGGGACCCGGCCATTCAGCCAGCACTTCTGTTTCAGCAACTGCTGATAAGTTTCCCAGGTAATCTTAACTGAAGAATGGCTATCGTTGCTTGCAGATGCTAGAGATGAGTCCCAGAGAATGATAGGACGAGGCTGACCATCTACAGAATCAGAAAAGCAAACAGTTCGCTCAGCATGCTGACCTGTTGAGTGGGCGAGTGTCCTTGGGAAGGTCACTCGCTCTTCCACACCCTGTCTCACTATCCAACATGGGACACTGATTAACCACATTCCACAGTCCCTGTGTCTTCACAAGTTTTAATGTTTTATATCAATGATACTCCTGGTCAGTTATAAATCCTATGAAGTGGAAAGTAACTGTAGACAGGGGAAAGAAAATTGAACAAGATTTATGGATATGGCAGGAGCAGGCTAGTAACTACTACTCAAGCTTCCTCTGGCTAGTATGGTTTTATTCCACATCTAAAAAGCAGCCGCCACAAGAAAGGAAAGAATCCAGACATTTATAATTGTCTATTCAGGGCCTGAGTAGAGCGGCCTCTGTTTGTAATAACAGCTGTCTGATTTTTCTGAGGCTACATCAGGATGCCGGGGGTGGGGAGAATTTTTAGAAGTCACAAATAGCAAAGAGAAATTGGATGCCTCACATCAATTACTGGAATTTCCAAAGAAGGAAAGCAGGAGAAAGAGATGTTTTTGGTTCTGTTTTTCTTTTCTGAAGGGAAGTGTGCCAGCACAACAGTGCTCTTGGGAAGGGGTAACCCATTCACACATAACCTCATAAGGTGTCTTTGAGCAAATGTCACTTCTTCAACTGTGTGTGCATAGATGATATCTTTTAAAATGTCACTCAAGTTGTTTGGATCTCAGTCACTGGATAGAAATGCAATTTCTATCACTGCTAAACTGAATAAAGTGTGATAAGCCCCAACAGAGTCATCACCAAAAGGAAAGATTACCGAGGAGTTCATTGAACAACATTTCAGGCTTAAAACCAGAACTGTCACTTGCAAGTCCCCATTTCAGCTAAATGAAGTCACAGCGATGGTGATGATCAGGGTTGCTTATAACTCAAAAGTCAGTGCGGTGCTCTTGAAGAAAACAACTCAATTATAAGCATCTAAAAATCCCCCTTAACTCATTCTGAGCAAGCCTGAACAATAGAGCCCTGAGGAATTCCAGCTGGAATGTCCAGACATGCCGGGAATTTCTTCTGAAAGCGCTTTGAAAAGGCCCTTGGATATTTGAAATCTACAGCTTTCTTCACCTAGCTGGAAACTCGACCCCTCTTGCCTGAATCTTGTAGTACTCTTATCTGCAGGAAACAGTCAGCTGCTTGAACCACTCTGAAGCTGGTGGCACCTCAATGGTTTTAGAAGCATTCACTTAATCGTTCCAATTCCCCCATCCCAGGCTGTTCCAGAGAAAACTCTTTTTCCATTTCACCAACAGTGTAGGGTAGAGTGTTTGGAAGGTCTTTGGCTTATACAGCGTACTTACACCACAGTCACTGACACAATTAAGAGAAGAAAAGAACCTCAAGCTGACCTAAAAGATCATCGTTTTTACCATCACTTTTCTCCTTTCCTCTTTTTACTAAGTGATTGGGACTCCTGGGATCTAATTCCGTTATAAAACAGAAGATCTAGACAATTATGTATACCCCAAATACTGTGCTGATTAAAAGAAAAGAAAAATAAAATCCATGTAAGATCTGTCTATCATATGGGGAAGCATGGCCAGTGTGACCAGATATGAATAGAAAATACCATGCAGCTTTCAGAGACAAGCACATGGGTCATCTGAACTGTGAGAGGCTGTGAGCCAGCTTTCTTGACACCGTGACTCACAAACAGCACTTTTCATCTCAAGGCAAGGAAGTGTTCAAAGGTAACTAAAGCCCAATACTGCATGTCCACAGGGCATGTCCACAGGGACAGGCAGGCAGCTGTTTCCTGTACAACCCAAGCCCTGGGAGAAGCAAGACATGGTCTACAGAAATCCAAGAAACCTTCTAGGGTCTTTCCACATCTTTTTGAGCATCCATGCCTTATTATACAACTAAATAAAAAGAAGTCTCTTCGTTTTAGGCAATGAAGAAAATTCTGCATGAGAATGTGTAGCTAAGAAAAACTCAATTGTCTTCAGCCCGCGAACAGTTATGTTTTGCTTTCTAAAGTTTTCTTGCCCCTTTCACTCTCACCTGAACAAATAAATAGTGTCAGAAATTCAGGAAGAGAACATGACTAACTTTCAGTTGAAGCTTAGACTATGGAACCCAACAGACCTTTTGCTCTCTGGTCTGTGACCCCCTTGCTTTGTGATATTACACAGGTGATAAAGCCCCTCCAAACCTGCTTTTTCCTCCGTATCATGGGAGTGAGAATGGATCTTCATAAACAGACTTTGCTATTATTAGACTGCCCACTTTAAAAACAAAAACAAAAACCCTCCTTCAAACTTTGATCACTTCTACCTGGTGCAAACATTCAGAATTCCCTTCCTCAAGGTTTTTGGACATCTTCAGCTTATAATTTTTATCCGTAGCCACCCCATTGTGTAAGATCAGCATGAAAGGTAGCTTTACCTTTTGATTTGCACACTAAACAGTATGCACATGTAACTCACCAAGAAGTATAAATTTTATGTTGGCAAATATAAATTAAATGAAAGAAAAATAAAGGAAAAAAATAAAAGCCTCATCCTACTGCTTGGCATAAATGCATAACCAAGAAAGGTATTAGAACAGTTGCTTCTACATATGCACACCCTACAGTCTCATAGCACATCAGTCTTTAACCTACCTTTGCTGCTTACTGAGCAACGACTATATGCCAGGCAGCGTTTAAAACCTGAAGCTAAATTTTAAACAAGTAGGTGCTAACTTTTCTGCTTTCTCTCATGAAGTTTAAATTTTTCCAGGTTAAGGAAGCAAAAATTACCCAAAGGAAAAAAACAAGACCATTTCATATGTGTGGATCCTCATAATTGCTTCAATATATATTATAGCAAAACTGTTTATCTCACAATTAAATGGTGGAGCAGCTCTGCTGTAATTGTGTTGCAGAATGTAGCCCAGTGGTCTGCACACCGTGCAAATGGCAGTGAGTAAACATTTGGGGCTCTGCCTGCCCTGTGGCCTCCATCACAGCCATTCAGCCATATGCTTGGCTGAGTGGCACAATGGCACAAAGAGTAGCCAATAATAAATCTACAGTTGGTTGTGACTGAGCCAACACAGCTTTATTGTAAACATTTTAGTGTTTACAATATTATTTTTCAGCTGTCGTAGTAATATTATCAATCTTTTTATTATTTTTCAGCCATGTAAAATTACAGACATCAGTTGAAATCAAAACGGGTAGTGGGCCATGTTTGGCCACAAGCTGTAATCCTTACTAGCCCATGGGTTTACCAATCTCTTCTATAGATTACCAAATTCTTCTATGTCTTCTGTTGTTTTTCTTGTTGTTTGTTCATTTGAATATAGTCACACTATATAACCCTGGATAGACTGGAAACTGCTACATAGACCAGACTAGCCTAAACTCACAGAAAAAACCTACTTCTGTTTTCCAAGTGCTGAGATTAGAAAATTATACACCACCACAACTCATGGTTTCCTCCCATCATCCAGCTGCATGCTTCCAACTATAGCCGTAACTGGGCTTGAACCTTCATTTCCCCATCTTGGTTCCATGAGTGCTGAGATTATAGGCACACACCACACTCAGTCTTTTGGCATACTTTCTTCTTTGATAAGTAAGAAGTCATTCTCAAACTGCCAAAGGTGGTTCAGCACATACGCACAGTAAGTTTTTCTCCACAGCCATCTATATTTCCCCAGCGGAGCATAAAGATATTCTTCTCTGCTTTTGGGGGGGAAAGGACTCCCAGAGAACAGAGAAAGCTGTCGATCGGAGACTCCAGGTTGGTGAGTGGAGCACAGAGCCTCTTGCTTTCCCACCGTTACTGTTGAGTCTTCCCGCCTCACCTGAGTCTGTGAGACCCCTGTGGGTAATAATATCTGTCAGTGCAGCTACAGATCCCACATCAGTGAGTGCTGCTGAGGGCAGAATTCCACTTTATATAAAATACAGCTTCTAAGAGCAGTAAAGGAACATTGATAGATCTGAAGTGACGATGGGAAAATGATCTTTGAAAACAGGAGCCTGGTTAAAGGCAATAGTCCTGAAGGGTTTTCAAAACGAGCAGTGTTCGTCTCCCCCCATTCAGATTTGTCAAAATGATGTAGTGCTGTGCTCTCTGGAGAAATCTTAATGGTAAAGAGATAAAATTCTAACCGTCAGAGTGGTGGGAAAGCGGCCTTTAACAGATGTATGGATGTCAGTGTGAATTAAAGGTTATGCAGCTGTCTTAAAAATGAGACTTGCCAGTAAAACTCCTTTCTTCCAATATCTGAATATCTCCTCAGAATTTTGATGTTCTCCTAAGTCATTTTTTTTTTAACTCAACAGCACAAAGAAGACATTCTTTGGAGAAGATGGACATGAAAATTAACCAAGAATGTATGTTTTACACAGTCTCCTTTGTGTACATGTATTAAATGCCTTTCACTTTAAAAACTGGCTGGATGGTTTTGCTGCACTATAGGGGCAGGCCAAGCATGCTGGTGGAGTGTGAATGTCTGCCTGTATTTATCACCAGACAAAAATAAGCAAAAGTATTCTGAGCTGTGAATCAAAAGTCCTTTCTATCACATGTGCCAAGTTCCAAGAGTCCTTGTGAATGAGACTAAAAGGAAGTAACAGTCCAACTCAGAGCCTTTCAGTAAACACAATTCTACAGATGCATAAAAAGAACAAAAAACAATAACAAAAACAAAACGAACAAAAAAACATGGGCCAGTCAAGTCCAGTGAAGCATAATCATTGTAGGACACAAATTCCAAGGACTCCATCACAAGCATCAGCAAGTCACCAACAGAAAGCAAAAAAAGTAACAAGGTGTTCACGCATGTTGCTCCAAAGGCCTTGTAGAAACTGTGTAGGTATGAAAACTTGTTAAATCCTACCAACTCCATTATTCTGCAGTGCCTGGTAAAACAGGATTTAAAACATATATATATATATGTTGTTGGAAAAAAATGTCCTCTTTTGGAGGATCAGAAGCCATTTCCCATCACCCACATCCAGCAGCTCACAAACTCTTACAGCTACTCCAGCTCCCAGGGATCTTATCTCTTCTAGCCTCCAAGGATACCAACACACATGTGTCATACATGCATATGTACACAGGGTACATATAAAAAATAATCAAATCTTTTCAAAAGTAGCAGACTGGTGCCTGGTGTGGTGGTGTCTACCCATTCCAACAAACAGAGTAGTTGGGATTCACATGTCACTAGGAGATGAAATTTTGCTAAGAAGCAACTCAGAGCTTGCTGTGGTAGGATAAACAAAAAAAAAAAAAAAAAAAGAGACATACATTGTTGTTTCTATTCTGAAGCCCCCATTGTCTCTTCAGGACCAGAGACAAGACCTAGCACTGTGAGTAAGATGCTAACCTCCCCAAGATGCATGAAGAGAATTTCCTCAACCCATCTTGCTAAACAGTGTAAAATCAGCAAAACAAACATCATCTCTGGCAAGTCTAACAAGGGAACAAATCTTCATAAGGTGTTATAAGGTTTGCTTGGTTCTTCTTTGTGAAGGAGAAAGGGTAGAGAGACAAGATTATGTAGTTTCTATTGTGTAAGTTCTACAAAACTAACCAAGAGGATTTGTCTTGGAAATAGATTTCTATGTAAATTAAAACACAGGAAGACATATCATACATCTATTAGAATGGCTATTATTAAGATAAAAAATAATAATAACTGGCAAAAGCCTGGAGAAAAGAGAAACTCCAGACACTGTTAGTGAAAGTGAAAATGAATAGAGTATTGTGGGAAAGTGTTTGCAGGGTCCTTGGAGGAATGAGAGAGGAATAGATGACGCGATAACTCCACTTCCAGATGCTATCCAGAGACCTGAAACCAGAATCTCACAAGGGAGTCTGCGCTGCCATGTTCAGAGAAACATCATCCACCACAGCCAAGCAGTGGAGGCAGCCTGCATGACCGCCGTCGTATGCTACCACACATGCATGATAGAATACTATTCAGCCAATACTGGGGAAACGCTGTCACACAGGACAACATGAATGAAACAGGGGGCCTGAGCTAAGCAAGATGAACAGAAAGACAGATACAACATGAATCCATATGTAGACCCTAAAATATTTGAACTCTTAGAAGAAGATGTTTGTTGCTAGAGTCTAGGGAAAAGACTACTGGAGGAAGAGGGCACGTCGTTAAAAAAAAAAAAAAGAATGCAAAACTTCAGTTAGATATGACAAGGAAGACTCAATGATCTCGAGACAGGGAAGATGGCTCAGTAGATTAGGTGCCTGCTATACAAGCAGGAGGACCTGAGTTCTGGGTGTGGCTGCATTCAGCTGCTCTCAGCTTCAGTGCTGTGAATGAGATTATAGGTCAGGGCAGGAAAAGGTAGTTCCAGCTAGCCAGGCCAAAACAGTGAGCTCCAGGCTCTACACTGTCTCAAGAGAGAGCAGAAGAAAGTAGTGGAGGAGGACACAAGACATCGGCCTCTCACACGTGAGTGCATGGGTGAGGACACTCCTGTGTACATATATATGAGAGAGAGCACACTTTAAAAAATCCATGATCTAGTGCACAGAATACTGATTAAAATAACAATGCATTGTGAATTTCAAAATTGCTTTTAAAAAAGCTATTTTTTTATTATGAAGAAATACCAAGTGTCTGAAGTGATAGATTTAGTTAGCCTGCTTTAATTATGCCACATCAGAAATGTACATCAAACCATCTAATTATAACCCAAAAGTATACACAATTATCTACTAAAACTAAAATTAATGAGGCATTAGATTTCTAGGCAATTTAGACCACATATCTGCAAGCAAAAAAATGCATGTCTGTGTGTTCAGGTAACCATCACTCACTTCACAGTTCATCTTCTCTGGGCTGAGCAGAGCTCATTTCATCCTGGTGTTCCATTAAGGATTAATGCTCAGGTGAGTGTGTAGCCTGGTAACAGGGAAGGACGCCGTGTGACTTGTCCATCATGACATGCTTAAGCAATCTGAGCCATCAACAGCACTTTTAAAACTATCCTTTGTTCTGAACCTCTACCTACGGAGCAACCCTGTCTGCCCACTGCCTAAGAGTCTCTACTACACAGATTTCCATCTAGACTCTTCCTGCCTTGGTGTGTATTTGTAAATGCAGGAGTCGTGGCTGGGTGTGATAACACAAGCCTGCATCCCAGTACTCGGGAAGCAGAGGCAGGTGGATCTCTTGAGTTTGAGGCCAGCCTGGTCTACATGGTGAGTTCCATCCAGGACAGCCAGGGCTATATAGAGTAAGATTGGCTTCTGACCATGGTGGTGATGTGGTAAGGGTGCCCGGCTCTACAAACAATCACATTTTGGAGTTGAAATCCTCCTTACCTTTGGGTCACCTCATCTGGGGAGTTTTGGTGTTTATGTAGTTAAAGGAGCCTGAAAAAAGTAACCTTACAACACAAGCCCTACTATATCACTCCTTTCTCCAAAAACCTCAGTTATGTCCCATCCCCAATGTGCTGAAGACAAAGTTCAGGGTCCTGATGGGATGAAGAATATACTGCCCGGCTAAGACAGACGTCTCTCACTTCATCCCCCAAACCAGTTCAAATTATTTGCATTTTCCTCAGTCCTTACTGCCTTCACAAGCCTTTCAGGCTGTCTGCCTTTCTACACCTATCCCAGCTCCTACTCTACCCACAATGACTTGTAAGAGACAATTCTAGGCCAGCAATATGGCTCAGGGGGGTTAAAATGTCTCCTACATACACCAAATGATCTGAGTTTGAGCCTTGGATCACATTGTGAAAGAAGAGAAACAACTCGTGAAAGTTGTCCTCTGACACACACATAACTAAATAGATATAAAAACAGTTGTGACACATGAGTGATTTGTTTCATAATGTCCCAATGTCTCTTATGTTCTAAGACATGGCTAATAGTTTCAGAATAAAAATGTAGCTGCTGTGAGACCCCAGTAATCCTCAGTCTCAATGGCCTCCCTGAAAATGAATGAGAAGGATTAAAGAGGAACTTGAGAAACAGATCTACAGAATGTGCCAAAACTTCTTTGCCCTCATACAGTCCAACTGGTACCTGACTCTCACACATCCATGATGTTACAGAACTCAGAAACCATTTATAAGTATGCAGTAGGCACTATTGCAAATATTTGATTGTATATATGTACATGTACTTATATCATTATATATATATATATATATATATATATATATATATATATATATATATATATATATATATATATATACACACACACATATATATATATCAAGTCAATTTTAATAACAGGGCCAGGTTAAATATTATTATTCTAATCATCATCATTATTTTGCTAATAAAATATAAAGTTCAGTATGTGATTGAATCAGGAATAAAACTCAGGCAGTATATACTGCCAGTATACACCCTCAGCTGAACAGCTGTTTGAATTAGAAGTCCTCCTCCTTTCCCCAGTTCTGGGAGTGTTTCACAGACAGACTTAAATGCCAATAGATTGAACCAATTACAGCAAATTGCGCTGAAGTCATAAGCATGGTCCTTTAACTGAAGTAGGAGAGATTGTCTGGTCCTACTGAACCTGCACAGTCCTTCCACCAACCCAGAGCTACAGCACATTCAGTCCATAGAGACGTCATGGCCTTGAATTATGAGGGATGCTGCATGAAGCCTGCAATCAGTGGCAATACGAGGCACTCACAAGATTCAATGATGTCAGGTCCACAAGAATAGTCTCTCTGGGCTGTGTTGTGCAGCCCCAAGTACTGGAAGAGTGACTACTATAAAGCCGGTATTCAATCAGCATTTGTTAAAGGAATAAAGATAAATATAATCCTAGAGAAGGAGTAGATTTGCATGGAGTTGAGGCACATGCTTACAGTGTGAATACCATGACAACCATTCATTGTCACTTCTGTCCCTGTCCAGTGTGAGATCAAGGAAGAAATTCCAGATGCATAGCAGAAGGTTGTCAGGTCTCCAGCGTATCTGTGAAGGTATGTAGTGGGCAAACAAGAGGACACTGCAGCTTGGAAGGGATGTTCAGTAAACTTTTGTCCCCAAATGAGTGCAAGTATTAAACTGGCCAGCTTAATTTAACTGCTAAAGAAATAGCCATGGGGCTTTTCTGATAAAGAACAGAATGTGTTTTTGAGTGGAAATCAAACATGATCATACACTTCTAGATAAATATTTTAGGGAAGTTTGCAGACATGTCAAAGGTTTGTAGAATCCTGAAACAGTGTGATTTCAAAATGTGGAGGCATTTTTAGAACTCCAGGAAAAGGGATTCCATCTCTACATGACCCCTGAAAGATCAGAAAAGGTAAAACAACCATTCTTCCACCCTGGCAGATACACCCCCAGCTAGAATTCCCAGGGCTGTTCCACTAAAGTTGAGAAGAAGACAGGAAAAAAAGGCACACAATGTATTTCTCCTGCTCTGTAATAAGAAGAGGCAATGGCAGTTGGGAAACAGTGAGCAACTTGGGATCCACAATGAATTTAAATGGAAGTTTGTGGGGTGCCTGTAGTTTGTCATGTAAGCAGTTCACTGCACAGAATTCTTGGAACTAGCCTACCTTAACTCAGTATGACAACTCCATGGCAATAAAGCAGCATCCTAAAAATAAAGTATACATAATGCATCTTTCATGCTGGGTATGAAAAATAGCAAGATGCTTAAATGCTACCCAAATGGTAATCCTGAGAACCATTCACAGAAATGTGCAGGTTCAAGGGAAGCTTTGGTAAACTACTAATTCAAAGATCACAGAGGGCACTGGGTTTCAATTCATTTATCTGTCATCTATCTGTCATCTATCTATCTATCTATCTATCTGTCTATCTATCATCTCTCTATCCATCTATCTTTCTATCATCTATCTATCTATTAATTTATTTCAAGGAGAAAGCAAACGCATATCAGAGCTCTTGATGAGGTTATAAGACAACTTTAAGTTGTTTTCTCTCCTTCCATTTTGTGAGTTCCAGAGATCAAATCCAAAGTCATAAGGCCTGACAGCAAACACCTTTACCTGCTGAGCCATCTCACCTGCCCTGGGTTTCCTTTACAAATGTATTGGCTTTCACAAGGTCATAGTCTGCTTAGTCTTACATTAAAGGAATATTTTCTATTTTTTTCCAAAAAGTCATCTGATTATATAAATATAGCACCATGAAGTACCTGATGCCCTTTGCAATGATTTGAGAGTCTCGTGCAAGAAGAGAGAGACAGAAAACAAATTAACATATTCAACCATATTTCATGTGCACAGTTGTTCACGCCAAGCAAGAAGATCTGTTAAACATTAGAATTTTAGCTTTTATTTAGAAATAAGTGTACCAATGACTGGTGTGGTACGTCAATACTTCTTCCCCTGAGCAAATGTATTGATAGAGTTGTATTGTTTGACTGAAAAATATAAATAAATAAGGATGTTGACATAGTAGCACAATCAGAAACTCTCATGCTAAAATTTGTACAGTTTGCTCATTATTCCCATAACTGCTCCAGACAGTATATAAAACACACTGTTGGTTTATGGAAGTAGCCTGTGGAAGAATTAACCTGTGAAGAACCAGGAACAAGTTCCATCTTCATTGATCACTAGCCATGTGGGTTGGTGTGAAATTCATAAATCCTATATCTATATAGCTTCGTAATTTTCCCACTTAAATTAAAATAGGGGCTGGGTGGGTAGTTTTTCTGTCTTTATATGGGTTTCCCCCATGTATCATGATGCCAAGTGCATGGTAGTAAATTGTCTCATGTGCATGGCTAACAACACCACTATTAAATACTGCATAAATATATATATATACATATACATATATTACTATGTTTTTATAGATGACCAGTTGAATATTACTGAAAAATATCCCTTTATATTTAATTAATTCTTATGAAACTAAATTGGGATTTAGTACAGTATACATACCCAAGGGTGGGTTTGGTTTCTCAAGATGTACATGGATCCTCAGTATTTTGTTTTGTTTTGTTTTGTTTTTTGAGACAGGTTTTCTCTGTGTAATAGCCCTAGCTGTCCCAGAACTCACTCTGTAGATCAGGCTGGCTTGAACTCACAGAGATCCACCTGCCTCTGCCTCCCGAGTGCTGGGATTAAAGGCGTGCGCCACCATGACCTACAATCCTTGGGATTTTTGATAACTGGTTTCATAAACAAACTTTAACAAAGGAAATAATTGTTCATGAATTAAAGTGAAGAAACCAGGGAATTCCAGGAATAAAAGGGGATTTTCCCCAAAAAGTGTTTTCTGTCACTTTCTGTCCTTACCTGTGATTTCCCACATTTGTCACAGTGTCAGATGCAGTAAGATACATTTACAAAGAATATACTGTCAGACATCACAGTGGCTAAGGCACATGTGATTTGTCTATTATATGTGTTACCAACTCTAAATATCAGATATTACTGACATTTTATTTTATTCTTTTGTTTGTGGTGCTTAGGATTGAACCAAGGACCTTGTGTATGTTAGAAAAGAGCACAGCCGGTGATACGTTAATCATGGAGTAAAGGACACTTAAGTTTCATCCCACTTGGCTATGTTGGTCCTAACCACTTTTACAGGTTAGGTCTATCAGCCTTTATCCACTGTGCTGTTTCCCCTATGTCTAGCCAACCTCTTTCTCTCCCTCTGAGTTTTATACTTCTTAATCTTAAAAGTTTGAAGAGGGCCCAAAAACTGGATCTTTTTTAAAGGACCCTGAATGCTTTATTTTATATTTAGACCTCCCTCAAAGATAGCCACAGATCATAAATCTGTGCCCAAAATAATGACTAGACCTTGAATGGTGTTATTTCCTACCTAATTACATACCTGCCCATATACACTCTCTTCTTTTTCTAGAATAGCTTTGCAGCATTTCAGAAAATAGCTGAGTAATAAGTATTGGCAAGTCCACTGATTTCAAACATATATTTTTATATTCAAAGACATTCATTAAAATTGTATCATTCTACAACCAAGAACTGGTCCAAGAGTAATCTGAGCTAATAACGCTATGATGATTGAATGGCTATTACTTATATAAATTTTTAAAATTGTGAAGACAGGGCTGGAGAGATGGTTCAGTAGTTAACAGAACACATTGCTCTTGTGGAAGACCCCAATTCCATTCCCAGCAACCATGTCAGACAGTTCAAAACCACATGTAACTTCAGCTTCAGGGAATCCAGTGTCCTGCTCTGGGCTCTGAAAGCAATACATCCACATGCATAAGTCAATACTCAGATACACAAACACATACAAATTAATTTTTTAATCTTTAAAAATACATACTGAAGATAGTCTGTATTGACAGTCCCTGTACAGTGACACAAATTAATTTACAACTTTTCAACATTAGGATGGTATGAGAGTATTCAAGTAGAAACCATATCTTGAATTCTAAATTTTGATCTGTCCCTGGACTAGCAGTATTTGAGGATGCTTCCTAAAAATGTCGGGTAGAAGCACTGAGCCCAGGTTAGCCATCTGTCTGTGAACGCAGACAACCAACAGTCTCCAGCAGGCTCTATTGCAGATATTATTTGGATACTGTGTTTTACATCCTATCGTGTGTATGAAACATATATCTCTGTGTGTATATGAGCCTTTGTTACAAAACAGGCTTTCTGGTAGATGATTTTTTTCTAATTACAGGCTAATGCAAATATTCCTGGGAGCTACTTGATCATGCTTAAGATGACACAGGTTGACCAATAATTACATTGGTTTGCCATATTAAGTTTATCTTCTAACTCTAGTACATAAATCTATTGTGAGGTAAGATGTATCTGTAATTGGACTCTTACCATTGGGCTGAATCAATGGAGAACTTCAACTGGGAGACCAATTGTAGGCAAATCATTCAGGTTTCTCCTTTGCATCTCCCTGGGAATGTTTTATAGCCTTCTATATTCATATGCTTTTAATCAAAGAACTTATTTACCCTGGCCTTCAATCTCCACATCCATCAGTTTCCTATCATGGAGTTCCAAGGTCCTGTGATTTGAGTAGACCTCCAAAAAATTTTATGTGGACTTAATGTGATAATGGAGACCCAGTTCTTCAAACAAAATGGTGCTTGGTGAGAAGTGACATTTAGTGAGTCCCTGATGTGGTGGAGGTTCCTGTTCCCTTGAGAGAAGAGGTTTCCACAAACTGTATACGTGCATGAGTGCTGGTCATCTGTGATACTGTATTAAATAACAAGGTTCTGATTGTTAAGTATATGGAGAAGAAAAGACATACCCTGTGGTTCCTTAAAGGATTTGTTTAGAGAAGCTGATCGGTGAAAAATGAGAGAGAGTTGGAAATTTAGGATAAAAATATAAAGGGGAGTTTGAATTCTTTAAGGTCTTAAGATTCATTCTCATTTTATGACCCTAAACAGACTTGCTTTTCTTTCATCTCAAATTAGCACTTTTTTAAAATGCCAGCTGCATAAGATTCTTGGAAAGTGTGAGATAACCCAAACAGCTGCACTTAACTCTGCACTACAGACAAGGTGTCTTCTTTGTAGAAGACATAAATGTATTTTCATAAAAAACAATTAAAAGTCAAAGACTAGAAACAGCATTTGAAACAGATTATGTAGATTTGCTAACTACCTACTCTCCCCACCATATAAAAAGTTGTATTTCTAGAGAAAACCATATCATCTAAGCAATCTTATTGCTCCTCTTAAAGAAAACCCATCATAGACTCATTCTAGCATAATATCAATACACCATATCCTCAACATAATACATCCGGAAAAAGTATTATTCGTACTGTGAGACTACCAGGAACATTTGCTATAAGCCTCCACAGCAAACTTTATGAAGCCCTCTAGACAAATCCCAGCCTAGATTTAAGATAAAAATGCTAATACTTGTCTTTAGCATTAAGAGCTGGAGGCAGATACAAATTTACTGTTTGACATCAAAGGAACAAGACAAGAAGGAAGCCCTGCATTCATTTAGCATGATCACTGAGTATCTGCAGTATGTTACACACTCCAATAGAATCCAGACATACAATAAAAATACAAGAAACATTACTGCCTCCCAGACTTAGAGACCAGTGGGAAGAGAAAGATGACCCAATATTATGATAAACAATGAGTCAGATCTGCTTCAGAATTCAGACAAGCTCATGTAAAACTAAGCTTGAGCTATGAGAAGAATAGAGGAGGTCCTGACAGAAAATTCACACTCCATGGAAGTCAGGACAAAAAAGCAACACCGAAAGAGGGATCCTGAGAGTGTCCACTGAGTGCCAGAACCGGTCTGTTCATATCGCCTGCCTCACTGCAACAACTCTCATGTATACGGTGACGTGCAGCTACATGTGAGTCATTTCATAGGCTCCTGAGGAGGCTGACCTGATGTCATGACTAAAAAGCAGAAGGGAGAAAATACTGAAGGGAGAGCAGAGTGGCCACTGGAGCCATCTGAGATGAAATCCTAGGGATTCATCACATCTTACTGAGCTGCACCCGTGACCCTACTGATTTATTTCACCTGCCACGTAGGTATGAAGGGAGAAAGAACCATGCCAGAGACTTCTTCAAACTTAATCTTAGTTTTTGGATATGCTAGAAACCCAGGGAGAAACAGAATCAAATATCTAAAAGTAATCCTGGCACAAAATAGGCACAGTCAGCGAGCAGAGTTTTATTGCTAGTTTTTCTTTTTTCACAAGAGAAAATGGCCTTTGAGGGTTGAAGGCTCAAAGCAACTCAATGAACTTGGAATTTCATGTGCTTAGTATAAGAACAACAATAGCCAACACTTATCAAAGGCTTTGTTTGTGCCAAGAATTGTTTTCTATGTGCGAACTACCAGCAGCTTCACAAGGTGGACAGTATTGCTATTTCATAGCTAAAGAGAGGTACTATAACATTTCAGCCTGCATCTATTTTGTAACATATGGATTGTTTTACTTTCCAACACAAGTCACTGACTGGTGTACTTTGGATTCCAACCCAACATGTCATCCTTACTCAAAGAATATCCTCTGTGTGGCATAGTCACTTCCACAGACCAGCACTGTGAACTTGTACTTCAGCTAGTGGCCACATGGCCTAGACACTTCTCTTGTGTTCCAGGAGGACACAATTTTGAAATCAGGCTCAGCAAATGATGAAGCTTTAAGAAATCACATGGCTTGTTACGATACATTCAGAGCGCATCAATGATTTCACCTTATTTTCTATATTTATTAAATAAAGAGGCTGAGTCCAGTGGTTACAGGGGAAGGAAAAGAACTGGCTCTTTTTTGGAGATGACTACATTAGTGGCAAGCTATAAAGCCCTTGCTTCAAATGTAGACAGAGTGCTGTCCAAAAAGAACAAAACTTGGAAACAGGTAAGTTCACAGCCTAACTCTGCCAAGACAGGTTGGGCAAGTCCTTCACAATTCCTGCTTTACAATTAATGGCTGTCAGAGATACTGGACCAAGAGGCTGAAGATAGATGCTCCAATGTTATAAAGAGAAACTGGGGACTGTCCAGGCAGCCAGTTGTCTGTCATTTCTTAGTTTTGGAAGCTGCTGGCTCTGCACTTTCTGTTTATTCAGATATATTTATCCTTCACAAGTCTCTGATGTGGTTGAAGACTAGATAGTTATAGACTCACAATTAAGTTTTAAGTTGTTTAGGACTTAAAAGAATGTTCTAGATCTAAGAAGATGTTTTAAGTTGGGAATGCAAATTAGGACGGAAACTGAGTTAGGAATAGAACTTTAAACTCATGGAGATAGATAGATAGATAGATAGATAGATAGATACATAGATAGATAAAATGTTATTATTAGTTGCCAAATACATATGGACTGGACATATGGGAATGTATGTTATACCTTATTTTCATAATTGCTGCCTAATTGTTCTTATTGTTTTGTATTTGTATTTATTGTTATAAGAAAAAGAGTCTTTTATTGGACTAAAAGAAGGAGATGTTGGGTTTAAAGATACACCTAAATAAAAAAAAATTTAAATGGCTCTTTATGTGGTCAGTTCTGACTGAACATCTGACAAAGATACTATTTGCAAAGGAAGAATAACTCACTTTCCTCTTACTCTTTTTGTTTTGTTTTTGTTTTTTTTTTTTTTTTGAGACAGGGTTTCTTAGTGTAACCCTGGCTGTCCTGGATTCACTGTGTGGACCAAGTTGGCCTCAAACTCAGAGATTACTTGCCTCTGCCTCCCAAGTGCTGGAATCAAAGGCGTGTGCCATCACTCCTGGCTACTCTTTTTTTTTTTTTTTAATCTTTATCTTATGCATAGAAGTGTTTGTCCTCATGTGTGTAAGTGTACCACATGCATGGCTGGTGCCTGTAGAGATCAGAAGACAGTGTTAGATGTCCTTGAACTAGAGTTCAGGTGGTTGTGAGCGCCATGTGTGTGCTGGGAATAAAATTCCACCACTGGTCCTTTGTAAAGGCATTAATCGCTCTTAACTACTGAGTCATCACCTCTCTAGCCGGCTCTTACTCTTTAAACCGTCCTAGAAAGGAAGTTTCCATAGAAACATGTAATAATATGTGGGAACGTTAGCAAGTTCTGTTAAGGCCACCCTGGCTTCTTGTCATCGTGCCAATTGTCATTGGCTTTAGTTAGATTTAATATCCCATGAAAAAGTGCAGCGAGGGAAATGGAGGGCAAAGACTGCGAGTTAGGCTTAGTCTCGCACGCCCAGCACAGCCATACACTGAAACTCGTAACATCACCACACTGGGATAAAGTCCCACGAGTATGGAAAGACTACGCTGCTGCTGTCCAAATGGGAAATGTGGGTGGGGAAAAAAATCATTTAGAGAGAATGAGGGAAAAGAGAAAATGATCCCAAATCCCCAACAGCTGCAAATAAGAAGCAAGTGAATCTGTTACCTTGGATGAACTCTGATTTTCTGCTCACAGATGGCAAGGTCCGATTGAGACCCAGGATCCTGTCCAGGTGGAAGGCAAACACTTCACTCATGTCCAGGGGCTGCTTGAGTAGGCCACAGGGACTAGGCCCACAGCCAGGCACAGAGCCTGAGGTGCTCCCTTCCAACACAAGCAAATGGGCACCACTCTTAGAGACCGCCGGCAGGATGCTAACCACCTCACCATCAGCCAGCAGGCGCATTCTGTGGATGTCATCTTTGCTCAGCCACGAGGGGGCGCTCTCACTGTAAATCCTAATGTTGCTGTCTCGCGCTCTAGGCTGCTGCAAGTTTGAGCCACCCATTCTGACTCCAGGACCATGCATCACCCTCCAGGGTTGTTCTCCAACCTTGGTCAGGTAACCTTGAACATAGCCAGGTGCTTCAGCATCTGCTGCCCGTGCAACTTCCTGCAGTACAAGGGATGGTCTAACCAGCGCCTCCGGACCAGGAGCTACAGATACCACTGCGTACTTCTTTCTGCGCTTGGGTTTCACCGTGCCACGGATATTGGCAGGCTTGCTGCGCTTGGAGCGTAGGGTAATGTACACCACATTGGGGTGCAATGTGCTCTCATTGCCCTGCAGCTCTGGAGGGGCCAGAGTACCATCCAGGGGGATCTCCGGAAATGGTACCTTGGAGATGTCGTGGCTTTTGGGTGGCCCCCTGTCAGTTGCCTGCCCATGCTGGAAGGAGCCCCTGCCCACCTGGCTCACCAGGAACCCCAGGTAGATGGCACAGGCAGTGCCCAGCAGGAGGTTCCGTCTGGTCCTGGGACGCCGACAGCTCCAGAGTTTACACACTCGTGGGACGCACAGGGAGCAGACAAACCAGTTTATGAGCTGCCCCGGCTTGTCTGGACAGGTCATTTCTCTGCGTCTTCCACATGCTGAACGGAGTTTAAAGTCTGCAGCTGGCTCCTGATGACATGATTCATGGCTTCCTGAATCCAGCCGTCCAGCCCGCTTCGATCTCTAGTGGTCTCCAATAAGCTGAGGTAAAAGAAAAGGATCGCTGCTGGCGCTAGGAAGGCTCGGTGCAGCGGCCACAGCGAGCCTTTTAAACTCCTATCAGCTCTTCCCCAGGAGAAAGCAGGGCTGACTCTGGGAATGAATGGAAACAAAATTGACTGAGTCACCATCTCAACTCATTTCAGTTCCTCTGCAAGAGGGAAGAGGCAAGTAACCCTTTCCTTCCACAAATACTACTAAGTTTAAAACAGGGAAGCAAGATAGATGTGTGGGTCTGATCTCACTTTAAAGTAATGAAAGCAAGCTGCAAAGAGCATTTGGTGGCCTGCAGTCAAAGCCACTTCATCTGTGAAGCAAAATGTTAAAATGTCATCATCCTGGGCTCCCATGCACATATCCTTTTGTGATTCAGAAATAAGGCAAGTAAAAAATACCTTTTAAGATTTTATAGGCACCCTAATTTTATAAGGTATGTATTAGCTACTCGTGCAAAAACACCAAACAGTGAGTTCACATTTAAACATATTTTCTTAACAGAAAGAAAATATTGTCTCCACAATAGGTTCCATTATCTTACATTGTTATTTAATTACCCTTAATGTCTGTATAACTTGGAAAAGGAAAATTCTCTCTCTCTCTCTCTCTCTCTCTCTCTGTCTCTCTCTCTCATACACACAAAACAGAAATCCAATTACTTTTTACTTCTTTCCACTACAGAGAGCAGAATGAAAGAAAAGAATTTCCAGGTTTTCGGCTTTTTTTTCTTCTTCACATTTTTAAATAGAGGAAGAAACTAGATTAAAAAGAAAAACAAAACTTTACTTACGCAGCTGGCCCCACGCTTAGCTCCAGGAAGAATGAAATCCCTGACTCTAATGCACAGAACTTTGAGTCTGAGGCATGTAAGGAGAACATATTTCATGGTCAAGAGTGTTCCACCTTTCAAACATCTCAGCTCAGTCCTAAAAGCTGCCACCTTCTAACAGCAAAGCAAAATGATTTGTAAAGTGGCTGCTGCACTGTTTTCAGACACCGGGAGGTTCTTTTGAAAGATGGCTTTTAAAAACTAAAATTTAATTTTGAATTCTCTAAGCACAATTCCAAGACAGTTTTCATTCAAACTTTCTGCTTCTGTAAACCCCTGGGAGCCCTCTAGTGTCCAGTTAGCCCATCTGCTAACAGGCACAGAAATATCAGCCTCAGGAAGTAGAGCTGGTCTGAAGTGTTTGCTCAGGTTGGTGGAAACCCCATTGCCAAATACATACCTTGTCAAATGAGGAGAGCCACTGACCCCTGCCTGACTCTATGGAGTTAGGGAATGAGAGCAGGACACCAGAGTCCAAGGCCTGTAACTTACCTTACGTCTGGGCTGTTTGCAGACTAACACTTGTCTCCCACCAATTCTGGGAAGAAACAGCCAGGAAGTGGAGACAAAAATAAGAAGGTCACTGAAAATGAGGAGGGAAATGAGCACGAGATAAGAGTGTGGGAGATGGGAAGCCACGTGCACTGCTCAAACTGCTCACAGCAACCGCACTCAAAAGGCAGCCTGGACTCCCCTGATTGGAGGTCTTCGAAAAACAGGTTAGTGATTGGCCTGGGTCATTTGCATGTCCTGGTAGAGAGGCAGGAGCAGAGGACCTTCGGGGCTCAGGAGACTTGGCCTCTTAGCTTCTGCAGCAAATAGAATCAAACAAAAAGCCACTAGTGGGACAGGGGCGATTTTCCCCTTTTAAAAAAATCGGTTGAGTTATTTAGGAATTAAGAGTGTGTCCTGGATTTAAGAAGATGTTTTTAATATGGTGATGCAAGTTAGGATGGAAGCTGAGTTGGAAATAGAACTTTAAACTCATAGACACAGATCCATAGTAGAATGTTAAAGTCAGTTGCCAAATAGATTTGGACTAGACATTGGAAATGTATGCTAAGCCTTATAATTTTCATAATTGTGGCTTAATTATTTTTGTTGTTTTGTATTATATTTGTTGTTATAAGAGAAAGAGCCATTTGTTGGACTGAAAGGGGGAGCTGTTGTGGGGGGAATAGATATCTTAAACTTAAAAAAAAAAGGAAACAGGGGGGGTGTGAGGGGGAAGAGGGTGGGAGGATGGGAATGGAGGGGGGAGTAGGGAGGGAATTGTGATTGAGATGTAACTTAAAGAAATAAAAATATATTAATTTAAAAAATAGGCTGCGATGGCAAAGAATGAGAATAGACTATGATATAGTATAATCCTTAAAAAATATATTGTGTTACAATGCCAAAACAAACAAACATAAAAAGAACCAGCAAAGAATTTTCCATTCTCTTTAGAAGTTCTGATGCATGGCAAAAAGAGACAAAACAACTCAAAGACTAACAGCAACCTTGAAGTTCTGACCGACTTTGGTTAAACTTCGTGAGTATTCAGGCACTGAAGTCATTCTCTTTATGCTCTAAAACTCTTAAGCATATACACCATAAACATGACTTTATTTTCTAGAGGGTGCCTTGGAACTTTCTGTGAGGGACAATGGCTGGGATGCTTTTTATAGCTATCTATACTTTTCACATATTCAAAAGATTAACTTACCTAAGTCTTTACAAATGAAAGCCATGGGCTGAGGTATAGTTTACTGATAAAACACTTGCCTGGCATGTAGGAGATCTTGAGTCCTATTTTCAGCAACATAAAATATTAAATTAAAAAGGTAAAAATAAACACTTGGCAGAAGATTCTTCCAGACATCTTAAAGGCAACTTTACAGGTAAAGGTTGTGTGTGCTGATAAAATTGGCTGA
>CAJQZJ010034368.1:2838412-2865235 GCA_907164525.1 Lophiomys imhausi
AGACAGAATGCTGTTCAAAAAGGACAAAACTTGGAAGCAGGTAAGTCTCCAGCCTAGCTCTGCCAAGACAGAGTAGGTAAGTCCTTCATAATTCCTGCTCTACAATCAATGTCTGTCAGAGAAATGGGGCCAAACAGCTGAAGACTGATGCTGTAATGTATGGAGAGAGAATAGGAACTGTCCAGGCAGCCACTGGTATGTCATTTCTTAGTTTTGGAAGCTGCAGGCCCTGCACTTCCTATATAATCAGATATATTTATCCCTCTCAGGTCTCTGAGGTGGTTGAAGAATAGATAGCTAGAGTCTTATAAATTTTGAGTTGTTTAGGAATCAAGAGAGTGTTCTGGACCTAAGAAAATGTTTTTAAAATTGTGATGCAAATTAGTATGAAAGCTGAGTTAGATATAGAACTTTAAACTCATGGAGATGGTTGCATAGTAAAATGTTAAAGTCAGGGGCCAAATACATATGGACTGGACACTGGGAATGCATGCTAAGCCATATAACCCTCATGATTGTGGCCTATTTATTTCTGTTGTATTGTATTGTATTTATTGTTATAAGAGAAAGAACCATTTGTTGGACTGAAAGGGGGAGCTGTTGGGGGGGGAAGATCTACCTTAAACTAAAAAAAAAAGGGTAGAGGATGGGGGTTTGAGGGGGAAGAGAGTGGAAGGGTGGGACAGGAGGGGGGAGTAGGGAAGGGATTGTGACTGAGATGTAACTTGAAAAAATAAAAAATAAATTATTGAGCCAGGCGGTGGTGGTGCACGCCTTTAATCCCAGCACTTGGGAGGCAGAGGCAGGTGGATCTTTGCGAGTTCGAGGCCAGCCTGGTCTACAAAGTGAGTCCAGGACAGACAGGGCTACACAGAGAAACTTTGTCTTGAAAAACCAAAAAAATAAAAAATAAAAATAAATAAATTATTTTAAAAATAATAATAAAATTAATTAGTTAATTATATGAAACAACTGTTTAATATCCCTATCAAGTTATTTTATTTAGTAATAAAATACATAAACTGTGATCAGTCATCAGAGTATAAAGCAGTAGTTCTCAACCTGTGGGTCGTGAACTTCACAGGGGTCGCATATCAAATATTTACACTCACAGGGGTCGCATGTCAGATATTTACACTCACAGGGGTCGCATATCAGATATTTACACTCACAGGGGTCGCATATCAGATATTTACACTCACAGGGGTTGCATATCAGATATTTACATGAACATTCAAAGGAAGGTTACGAACTATCGTAAAGAATCCTGTCTTGTAGCTTGGATTCCACTCTAACAGCCTCAAGAACTTTCTACATCTTCTGCTTCATTTACTACCCTTAGAACATGCTCAAACCTAGAAGAAATCTCTCATTTCACACATCAATTCTTGCTCCTTGTCTCAACATAATTAAGTACTTCATGCCTACATGTAACCTCAAACATAACAATTTTAATCATGCCAAGTCAATAATCTGCTAAGTGACAGTGTTGCATTGGTTTAGGTAGCTATATAGTACAATTAGTTTATTCTAGTTGGTGAATCATCTACAAATCTGTCATGAATCTCCAAAAGCTTGAAAGAGAAGACAAGAAAAGGCTCCTTTTCCTTAAATATATATATATATATATATATATATATATATATATTTGTTTTTCAAGACAGGGTTTCTCTTTGTAACAGCTCTGGCTGTCCTAGACTCGCTTTGTAGACCAGGCTGGCCTCGAACTCACAGTGATCTGCCTGCCTCTGCCTCCTGAGTATAAATATGAATTTTTAAAAATCCTTTAAATGTATAAATGCAGTTGAGTTACAGAGCTAAGGAGGTTGCTCAGTGAATAAAGTCCTACACAAGTGTAAGGTGTAACCCTTTTGGGGCTAGATGGTGGCCAGGCCCTGCCCCTGAGGACCTCCAACCACCAGGTCCCAACCACAGTACACTCTCCCTAACAGACAGACAGGGATCCAACCCCTATCCGAAAGAATAAAAAGCTCAAGCTTGGGACCTGAAATTCCACCAATCCCCAGGCTCACCTCAATCTCTGAACTTGAAATCCTACCAATCCTCACCCTGGAAAACTCTGCCCCTCCCCCAGGAAATCCTATGTATACCCACCTTCTGCTTGCTTCCCTGCTTGCTTCACTCCCAAGCGGAGGCAGCCTCTCTCCTGGGTTTTTTCCTCCCAAAAAATCTCTGGTGTGAGGTTTCTTGTGCAGTATGGCTTTGTGGTATTCCTTGGCTCCCAACTGCCAGGATACCTTTCTCTACAGAGCTGTAACACTTGGGGAAACCTTCTGTGCCCCAACCCCCAGAACAGAGCTGTAACACTTCCTTTGGAGAAGTTTTTCCCCCACAGAACTGTAACACTTTGAGGAAGCATTTCCTGCAGAGCTGTAACACTTACATGAGGTCCACTTGGATCCCCAGAACCTACACAAGCCTGGCAAGCATGATAGCCCCCTGAATCTCAGCACTCTCATATAGAGACTGGTGATCCCCTTAATAAGCCAGCTGACTAGACTAACCAGCATTGGTGATGGTCTGTGTTCACTGAGAGACCTTGTCTCAATAAATGAAGTGTAGAGCAACTGAAAAAGAAATTTGACATCAACTCCAGGCCTTCACACACACACATGCAAAAATGCAGTTGAATTATAACTAAGAGGTAGGTAACTTTCCCTCTAAAATATATGACCAAAAATATGTGGAAAAGGTTAGTAAGATGAGCTTGGAGTTCCTACAGCTAAAATTTATCTGAAAACCTTGGTGAATCAAAGTTTATTAAACATTTTTTATTAGTTTCAAGTTTTCCATGGTTAACAGAATTCAATACTAACTTCAATTGATATATCAAGCTAGAAATTCCTACAGATTATGTTACAAGAGTGCACTCTAAAAAAAAGAAAGCATATATAACACATTTTTAAGAAGTTCCCTAAAAGCAAGGGACTATAGAGGTGGCTCAGTGGTTAAGAGTGCTTACTGCTCTTGCAGAGGACCAAGTTTAGTTACCAGCACTCACATCACATCTCACAACCACTTGTATATTTGGTTGTGAGCCTAGCCTTTAACGGCTGAGCCATCTCTCCAGCCCCTCACAACCACTTGTAACTCCAGAGGGGAATCGAACACCCTCTTCTAGTCTCCAGGGGTGTGCACATGTATGTAAACATGTACACAGAAACACACGAATTTGCATACACATAATAAATAAATGATCAAATAAATTACTTTTTAAAGTTTCCTTAAAGTCAAAAGGTTCTTAAATTTAAAAATTTCACACATTCATGTCATTTATATAAATATAAAAAATCATAAATATATAAAGAAAAAATATGTACAAAATGCATAAAGGAAGATAGAGTGAGCATGTGTCATGTACCATACAATGAAACTGCAACTTAGTTAACAGAGATATTTATTAATAACTATAAACTGTTATATTAGGCCAGTGAAACAGCTGGCAGCTTGCGACAGCCCAGAAGGAAGCCGGCAGGCCTGGCTTGCCCTAGCTGGTGGCACGTCCTGTCCTGGGGATAAGGACCGGGACCAAGATGGCCCTTTTCCCAATAATTAAACATACCAATACCTTTTAATGTTTCAATGCTTAGGCCTCATCTGACTCTCAGTTAGGTAATCTAAATTAACCTGACCAACTATTCTCAATCCACCATGTGACTTGCTGTAACTTCAGAGCTCACAGAGCTCACACCCAGATGTTTTGCTACTTCGGAGTATGGCAGGAAGAGAGAGCTTCCTCTATTTTTTCCCAGGGGTCCTTTCTTCTTCCCAGGAAGTCCTGCCTACCTATTCTCTATCTGCCCAGCTAAATGGCCTTCAGTGACTTTTATTATCCAATTAGAGAGTGCCTCAGAAAGGACAGCACAAGACCTTTCTCCAACAACACAATCTTTTTTATTATTATTATTTTATTTGTTTTCTTTATTGGTAAGAGCTTTTTGTCTGTGTTTCTGCATATGTATTTTTATTCCTGAAGAGACAAAAGGAGAATGGATGCTAGAGCTCTGGAACTTGAAATTTAGATGGCTGAGACCCATCATGTGAGTGCTCGGAGAGTAACTCAGGTCCTCCATGAAAGCATAAAATATTCTTAATCACTGAGCTATCTCCCCTGCCCAGTGTCACATAATCTTCAATTGCTTCTTATTGAATGCTTACTTTGTATTTCTGTAATTAAAAATAATAGTCATTGCTATAATTAAATTTTTATTATATTCCAGACCCAATGTTATAACATATATTGAGCTGAATCTACTGAAAATAACTTCAAAATTGTAAGTATAGATAATGAAACGTCCGACAGCACTGGTGATCAAATTTCAAGTGATACTGAGCATCTAGAGCCGTACTGAGAGATTCACATGAACCGCCCTAACCTTCACCTAGGGACTAAGGGCATTTTCCAAATTATGACAGAGGTGAAGAGAACCCAAGAAACAAGCAACAGTCTCATAGTTCTGAAGAGAGAGTCAAGTGGGGATGCTGTGCTCATCAGGTGTTTGTCAACTTGACCCCTCTGGGAAGAGAGAACCTCAGTTGAGAAATGCCTCCATCCAGTTGGCCTGTTGGAAAGTCTATGGAGCATTTTCTTGATTAATGATTGATGTGGAAGGACCCTGCCCACTGTGTGTGGTGCCATCCCTGGGAAGGTGGTTCTGAGTTGTATAAGAAGCAAACTGAGTAAGCTATGGAGATCCAGCCCATAACCACTGTTCCTCCATGGTCAGTGCTTCATTCAGTTCCTGCCTTCAGGTTCCTGCATTAAACTCCTGCCCTGACTTGTCCTCATGATGGACTGTAAGCTGTAAGATGAAATAAACCCTTTCCTTCCCAAGTTGCTTTTGGTCATGGAATTTTATCACAGCAACAGAGAAGCAAACTAGGACAGATGCTTATGGAGCAAACTACTCAAGAGAAAGGAACCTAAGAGCTAAACCAAAACTCACGCACTCATCAGCCCTCAACCTTCCATTTAAACTCTAGTCTTCTTGTGTACGAGGCAAGCTTCAAAGGACAGTCACAGATCACAGCAGACAGAAGAATCTAATGCAGATATATCAGCAGGTGAGCAACACTAGTGAAACCAAGGCTGGGATTCAAGGTGCAGGGGGGCTTGTTACATCCAGTCCCTGTGGAAGAGGCACACCTTAAAACTAATGATCATGCTCTACAGTTGTCAACATTGACGTAAGTCTGGCATGACAAAGGTTAAGACCAAACCTTAATTGAGTGAAGTCATTCAATGAAATTCTTCAAGAAACAAAACATTTTAATGGGAAAAATCATACATAACCTTTATGTCTTATCACTCCTAATCTGAAAACTGATTGAAACATTAACATCTACTGAAAACAAGAGCAGACATACAAAATGAACTGAACTGAGAAAAAGAAAGCAGGCCATCAGCCCTTCCAGAGATGGTACTGTTGCAGTGGTATCCTCCTGAGTAGAGCTTGGAGCGTCAGCCACCTCAAAAGTTTATGTTGCTTCCTGTGCCTGTGTGAGCACCTCCAAGACCTTCCCTGTACTGAACTGTTGTAGTACCTGGTTTATGCCATTTACAGACCAGCAGCCTGCTCCACTGAATGATGTATTTTTTTTATATGCCGTCTGGGTGGTTTGAATAAAAATGCTCCCCACAGGTCCATAGGAAGTGGCACTATTAGGAAGTGTGGTCTTGTTGAAGGAAGTGTGTCACTGAGGGTGAGCTTTGAGGTTTCAGAAGCTCAAGCCAAGCCCAGTGGCTCACTGCCTCTGCTACCTGCAATCAAGATGTAGACCTCTCGGCCACCTCTCCAGTACCATGTTTGCCTGTATGTCATCATGCTTCCCACCATGATGACAATGAACTGAATTTCTGAACTTTAAGACAGCTCCAATTAAATATTTTCCTTTATAAGAATTTCCATAGTCACAATGTGTCTTCACAGCAATAGAAACGCTAACTAAGACACTTCCTAAGCAAGGAACCATTTGCCTCCCTGGACATGCAGAGCTATGGCTGGCTGTCAGTGGTCATCTCCATAAGGGAAGCTCAAAGTATCATATCAAAGACATCTGGCTGGCATGCCAATAGTTCTAGAAAATAATTATAAATTAAGATGTTTGAGAACTGTACCCCTCTGTCTGACGTGCACAAAGTTTGTTTGGATATACAGTAGAAGAGACAGGATAGCTGATACTCATATGATTAGCCAATGGGGCTCTGAAATGTTTAATAAGTTGTCCTTGGAACATTAGTATTTTCAGAAAGTCAGTTGTCCACTGTAAATAAGACTTTAAAAGTAGTGAAGACACAAGAAAGGTTACTTGCAGTATGTCCATCACAATTCAAAGAATAAGGCATTCTCCTAAGCTCTGTGCATGAAAAGCTGTTTGTGAGGCTTGCCTGTGACCTGTTGAAGGGCCATGAGGAATACTGAGAGTGGCCTTGCCCTGTCTGAGATTGTGCCTGTGGATGTTCAGCACACTCTGAGTGATCAATCAGGCTCTTCTATCACTTATTTCAATGTTTAAACAGTCATGACTATAAACTTGTAATAAAATCCCCCTAAAAATTTAGTTTTATTATCTCAAAACCTAAAATAAAATACGCTGATGCAATTATTGTAACTGCTCATTGTGCTCCCTGGTGTTCTCAGGGGTAGGTTCATGAAACTCTTCCACCCTTTACTGGGGCTAGGAGAGTCTGCATGGACAATGAATAGCAAGTAGAATGTCAGTGACTACACCTCCTCCCTATTTCATTCTCACCTGGAAGACTGCAACACACATCTGCATAAAATTAAATGATATTACTTCTTGTCTGTCTCCCAAGTGGAATTCTATTTTTGTTGGTGTTTTAAAGAAATATGAAGCTACAACAAAAGCCATGATTACTCTGGAGTAATTAGAAAGAGATGCGAAGATTCAGGGTTGAGTATCTCTTTATGACTCAGTAACACTTCTTCCCAGTGTGTTTAACATGGGTAGTTATTTTTGCCTCCTCTGAAAAGGAATATTTATTAAATAAAAGTGGGTGATGAGGATTAAGATACTATTTTTTGTTTTTTCTTTGTTTGTCTTTTTTTCTTTTTTTTTTTACTTTATTTTTTATTTCTTCAAGTTACATCTCAATCACAATCCCCTCCCTAATCCTCCCTCCAGTCCCATCCTCCCACTCTCTTCCCCCTCAACCCACCCAACCCCTTCCTTTTTTTTAAGTTTAAGGTATATCTTTTCCCAACAGCTCCCCCTTTCAGTCCAGCAAATGGCTCTTTCTCTTATAATAATAAATACAATACAATACAATATAACAGAGGTAATTAGGCCACAGTTATGAGGGTTATATGGCTTAGCATACATTCCCAATTCCAGTCCATACGTATTTGGCACCTAACTTTAACATTCTACTATCTAACCATCTCCATGAGTTTAAAGTTCTATATCTAACTCAGCTTTCATACTAACTTGCATCACAATTTTAAAAACATCTTCTTAGATCCATAACATTCTCTTGATTCCTAAACAACTCAAAATTTAATTATGAGACTCTAGCTATCTATTCTTCAACCACCTCAGAGACCTAAGAGGGATAAATATATCTGATTATATAGGAAGTGTAGGGCCTGCAGCTTCCAAAACTAAGAAATGACATACCAGTGGCTGCCTGGACAGTTCCCATTTTCTCTCCATACATTACAGCATCAATCTTCAGTCATCTGGCCCGTTTCTCTGACAGACATTGATTGTAGAGCAGGAATTATGAAGGACTTGCCTACCCTGTCTTGGCAGAGCTAGGCTGTTGACTTACCTGCTTCCAAGTTTTGTCCTTTTTGGACAGCATTCTGTCTACAGTTGAAGCAAGGGAATTTTCTTGCCAAGAGATAGGCTTGCCCCTAATTCAACCATCTCCCACTGGAGATTCTTCAATGCTCATCTTCTACTTGGAGTAGAATAGGGGGTTCTGTCAGGAGTTGACATGTCTCGATATCAAAAAAATCTAAAGTTAAGGAAACATCTTTGAATGCCATATTCTGCAGATCTCTTGAGGTTTTTGAAGAGGACCTGACTATCTCTTATATTAGGATAAGCAGATGTTGCTTGTCTCTTAGCAACTTGAATTCTGATTAGCTTAGAAAATAACTATAATAGACTGTCATAGTACCTAACACAATGACAGGCTTGCATGACTATTAGTTTTCATTTCTTAATTATCCTAAACAGTTTATGACAATTAGTAGCAAAAGGCCGAAACTTTACATTTCATTTTTTTCTTTACCCCCTAACCCTTCCATACCATTCCTCTGGAGTGGAGTGTCCCTATATAACAGTCCCTCACCCCAGTTCAGAGGTCATATGAGGGCCAAGAGCCTCCTCATACATTGGGGGTCTATGAGGCAGTACCACCAGTGAAAAGTGTTTCATTTCCAGGGAGAGAGAACTAAAAAACAAATGAACAAATAAGCAGACAAACAGATTAAAAAAAAAAGAATAAAAAATTTAAAAAATAAATTAAAATTAAAAAAATAATAAAAAATAAAAAGTCTATGTCCCTGTTCCCTTTGGTGTGTTGGTTGTAGTATCGATATCCTGTACTATATAGCTAAAATCCTACTATAAGTGAATAGATGCCATATGCATCCTTCTGAGTCTGGGTTAGCTCACTCAGGATGAGCTTCTCTAGTTCCATCCATTTGGCTGCAAATTGCATAATTTAATTGTTCCTGACAGCTGAGCAATATTCCATTGTGTAGATGTACCACAGTTTTTTAATCCATTCTTCGGGTGAGGGACTTCTGGGTTGTTTCTAGTTTCTAGCTATTACAAATAAGGCTGCTATGAACATAGATGAGGAGACTTCCTTATGATTCCGTGAGGAGTCATTTGGATGTATACCCAGAAGTGGTATGGCTGGGTCCTGAGGCAAAGCTATTCCAAGTTTTCTAAGATATCGCCATATTGACCTCCATAGTGGTTGCACAAGCCTGCACTCCCACCAGCAATGGAAGAGGGTTCCCCTTTCTCCATATCCTCGCCAGCATGTGCTGTCATTTGAGCTTTTGATCTTAGCCATTCTGACAGGTGTGAGATGGAATCTCAGAGTCGTCTTGAGTTGCATTTCTCTGATGATTAAGGATGTTGAGCATTTCTTCAAGTGTCTCTCAGCCATTAGGGATTCCTCCTCTGTGAATTCTCTATTTAGCTCCGTCCCCCATTTTTTTGATTGGATTATTTGGTTTCCACTTGTAAAAGAATGAAATTAGGCCCTTACTTATCTCCTTGTACAAAACTTTAAGTCCACGTGGATCAAAGACCTTAACATAAGGCCAGTCACACTAAATATACTAGAAGAAAAAGTGGGAGAAACCCTTGAACTCATTGGCACAGGTGACCACTTCCTGAACAGAACACCAACAGCTCACGACCTGAGATCAACAATCAATAAATGGGACCTCATGAAACTGAAAAGCTTCTTTAAGGCAAAGGACACTGTCATTAGAACAAAAAGACAGCCTACAGACTGGGAGAAAATCTTCACCAACCCCACATCTGACAGAGGGCTAATATCCAAAATCTACCAAGAACTCAAGAAATTAAATGCCGAGATACTATTTTTTAAGGTTTTCATTTTATAGGACTTTTCTCCATGAAATGTCTTATATTTTCTCTCTGCAAAATAGAGACAATGAATTTAAATAACTAGATCTGCTGATGACTTGGATTTTAAAATACTGGTTATTGCGTTAAAATGCAGCAAAATATGAACAAGATAAGGACTGACAGAATTCACAGAATATTGGAGCTTAGAGTAAAATGAAAAGGACATTATTGGGCTGGGCGTGGTGGTACACACTTGGAAGGCAGAGGCAAGTGGATCTCTGTGTGTTCTAGTTCAAGACCAGCCTGGTCCACAAAGCAAGTCCAGGACAGCCAGTGCTATTACACAGAGAAACCCTGTCTCAAAAAAACAAAAACAAAAGCAAACAAAAGGCATGGTGACACACACCTTTAATCACAGCACTCAGGAGGCAGAGGCAGGTGGATTTCTGTGAGTTCAAGGCTACCCTGGTATACAGAATGGGTTCCAGGACAGCTAGAGTTACACAGAGAGACTCTGTCTTGAAAAAAAAAACAAAACAGTTTTTAATCTCAAATTAAAACGTTTGTGCTAGTTTTAAAGTCAAAATCCACAAGGCAAAATATGAGGTTTATACAATCAAATCTAGTTCTTTAGAAAATATGAAAATTGTCAGAAAAATAAATTTTAAAAAATCAGGGACACATTGGATATAGTAAAGGATTCAATGTGTGATCAGATATACATGAGCAGAAATGACAACTGAAAAGGAAACAAAGATTTTTCAAATTGATAAAAAGATATCAACCCAAGGAGAGGAGAAAATCACTGAACCTAGTACAAGACTCACTATAGAGGGAAAATTTCATAGTTGCATGACTAAAAACCAGAATGGACAAGCTGAAAAGAAAATAGCCAAACTGACTCACAGAGGGTTGAAGGGGGAAAGTAGAAAGATAGCAGAAGCATCAGGGACATAACAGACTTGGCAACAAAGTTTCTTTAAAGTGAAAAACTAAAGGGAAGGGAGAGGAAGGTGCTAAATAACTTTTAAAGAGAAAATTGCCAATATTTATTCAGGCTCAAGAAATTCTATAAACCCTAAGAAGAATAAACACAAACATACAATTTTTAAAGAGGAAATAATATAAGTTTTGGATAATTGAGGTGTAGATGAATTTTTATGGAGACTGGAAGCAGTTTGAAAGATGAACTATACTTGACACACTGGTTTTACTGAGGAAATAAGTCGAGGATTCTGAAAATATGTCACCCAAGCGAAACTAGGCAGGATAGAGCCACAGTCAGACAGGACATGGCCAGAGTCAGAGCTTCGACAAATTAAGTGATCTCTTCACTGTACAAAATTTCCTCTCATTTAATTTTATTATTATGTCATCAGAATTATCAGATCATGGTTTCCTGTTAGGTAAACTGTTTTTCTTTTTATAAATACTTTATTTTTTTTTCTTCAAGTTACATCTCAGTCACAAACCCCTCCGTATCCCGCCCTTCCACCCTCTTCCCCCCAGAAGTTTCCCCTTTCAGTCCAACAGATGGTTCCTTCTCTTATAACAGTAAATACTATACAAAACAACAGATATAAATATGCCACATTTATGAGAGTTAAATGGCCCAGTATACCTTCCCAATGTCCAGTTTATACATATTTGGCCCCTGACTTTAACATTCTACTATCTAACCATCTCCATGAGTTTAAAGGTCTATATCTGACTCAACATTCATATTAACTTGCAACACACTTTTAAGAGTATCTTCTTAGATCTATAACACCCTCTTGATTCCTAAACAACTCAAAATTTAACTATGAGACTCTAGCTGTCTATTCTTCAACCACCTCAGAGACCTGAGAGGGATAAATATATCTGCTTATATAGGAAGTGCAGGGCTTGCAGCTTCCAAAACTAAGAAAGGACATACCAATGACTGCCTGGACAGTTCCCATTTTCCCTCCATACATTCCTGCATCAGTCTTCAGCCTTTGGGTCCTGTTTCTCTGACAGACATTTGTTGTAGAGCAGGGATTATGAAGGACTTACCTACCCTGTCTTGGCAGAGTTAGGCTGTCGACTTCCCTGCTACCAAGTTTTGTCCTTTTTGGACAGCAGTCTGTCTGCAGTTGGTGCAAGGGGTTTTTTCATGCCAAGAGATAGGCTTGCCACTAATTCAACCATCTTACAATGGAGGTTCTTCGATGCTTATCTTCTACTTGGCGTAGAATAGGGGGTGCTGTCAGGCGCTGATATGTCTCGATATCAAAAAAAATCTCGATTTAAGATAACATCTTTGAATGCCATATTCTGCAGATATCTTGGGGTGTTTGAAGATGCCCTATCCATCTCTTGTATTTAGATAAGCAAATGTTGCTTGTCTCTTAGCAACTTGATTACTGGGTAGTTTAGAGAATATCTGTGATAGACTGTCATAGTAGCTAACAAAGTGACATGTTTGCATGACTAGGAGTTTGTTTTACTTAACTATCCTAGACCGTTTTAGACGGTTGGTATCAAGAGGCCAGAGCTTCACCTTTTATTTTTAAGTATCTCTAGGTATGATACCATTAGGAAGCGTTACCTTTAATTTTGTATCAATATACAAAGATCTATTCAATTGTGGTTAAATATACTCTTAATTATGTATCAATATACAAAGATCAATGCCTATATAGCCCAATACAATCTTAATATTACATCCATATACAAGGGTCAATACCATTGTGGCCAACTGTAATCTTAATTTTGTATCAATATACAAAGATCACTAGCCGTTCAGCCTGGTTTTGCAGACCTCCAGGTGTCGAGAAGACGTGGAGCTAAGGTAAAATACAAGAGAATTGTGGTGTTGGCCCATGCCTTTGACTTCAGCGGAGACGGGGGGAGCACCGTAGAGTTGGTGGTCTTATGTATTCTGGAGTCATACGGAGTGGGGTGGTGAGGGTGCATACTCTTGGTCCCACCATTCAAGAAGAGTACACCCTTGGTCCCAGCTCCCGGCACACTGGAGACAGAAACGGGCAGATCCCGGAGCTCAGGGTCAGCCTGAGGCAGGGCAAACTCTAAATAGAGAAAGACTTCGATCCAGGAGTGGTGGAACACATCTTTGATCCCTTCAGATGGGAAACACAGGTCTCTGATCCCAATAATTAGAGTTCAGAGACACACACATGGGATTTGGAGGGACCTAGGTTTGGAGGCTACTTGCAAAAGGCCTTCTCGATGCAGGCAGATTGTCCTTTGGGATCTCAAAATATATACACTGGAGCTGGTTTAGCTCCAAGGTGACAGAATGATTTCTTCTTTAACCCGGATTGAAAGATAACGCTTTGTATGTTGTCGGATGGCCAAATTTGCTTCAGGAGAAGTACTACCTAGCCCCCCCCCCCAAAAAAAAAGAGGGCAATTGTCCCAGGGTTGGGACTGGGGCAGGACTCTGTTCTTATCTTTCCAGGAGAACCGAAGCGTCCATTAGGGGAGCCCGGGGACGGATGGACAGCGGAATCTTCAGCAGAGAGCAGAATCAGGCACCAAGGAGGACGAGTGACCCAGTTGATTCAGCCTGGCAGACTTCCTCAATAGCTGTCTCCATCTGGGGCCTGCAACCACCACGGCAATCCAATGTTGCTGGGACCATTCAGCTCTACACAATGCCCCGGCCGGAACCTCAGTGAAGCCTGCAAGATCAGCTTCTGCCTACAAACCCCTTAGGTCTTCTAAACAGCTGAGAACAGAAGGACTGAACATAAAAGGAGTGTACTAACATTTTTAACCATTTTTTCCATTTGAGTTCGGGCCCCAAACAGGTCTACTACGACCCAAATCAGCAGGAAGTCACTTTAAGAGAGCGAAGTCCCATGCCCAGAGGGTTGGGAAGGTGTTTCTCCGCCCTTCTTTTTGGTTATTTGAAGGATAACTGAAAACTCCGATATTTAAGGGAAGAGATTACAAGCTGATAAATGGTCCTGTTTAATGGGTTTTGGAGTTAGCCCCAGGGACTTCCTACTTTTCCTTTTCTGTATCCTTCTTCCTCTCCTATGTAGGAGTGCATAGGCTTGAGAAAAATGAGATATAGACATAGCACAGGAAGGTCCAAGAAGAAGGGGCAGATTATTGAATATGCCCTTATACCTTTGTATATTGATACAAAATTAGTAGTTTATTAGGCTAAAGTTGTATTGACCATTGTTTATTGTGCAAAAATAAGATTGTATTGGTAAACTGTTTTTAAAATACTCTCTGCTGGCCTAAAGTAATAGAAGTGAGGAAAAGCATTGCTGAGTCACCTGTGCAAGATCACGTGATGCTAGGAATACATCCAGGACTGAACTTCAAGTCACTGTACTTTCAAGGGCAGATTTTTTTATCCAAGATTGTTTGCTTCCATTCTCTTATGGCATGTGAGCACTAAACCACTCTTCTTCCCTCATTAGACTCAGCAGTTATTGCAGTCGCGATCTACACAACTACTCTATTGATCTATGATTTGAAAGAGGTTTGACTACAGATGTGAAAGGAGATGAGAACTTCAGTGGCAGTGACCATCTAACTTTGTCTGCCTGATATCCTCTCTTTATTCTGGAAACAGAACAGCTGACACCCTGGAATGAGAGGGTACCGACATGACTCAGGGTCAAGCACAGATCTAGACTTCACTGTCACTTGTCCATTGCTCCACATCAAGGACCATGGCTCAACCTTGGGATATTGGTCTTCTTCATGGAATTTCTAATAGAACTAGCCATCCAGCTTCTGACCTAGTAATGAGCTTTTAGTCCCAGCTGTTAATAGAGCTCATCATGGCAGCCAACTTGAGACCATGAAGCAGCATTCAGAAAGGCTACCAAGGTGTGGTGGTGCATACCTTCAATCCCACACTGAGAAGGAAAAGGTAAGAGGATCTCTTTGAGTCCAAGTCCTCTGTGAGGTCTACAGAGAGTTCTAGGACAGCTGGGCTATATAGAGAGACCCAGTCACAAAAAAATAACAACAAAAAAAAAAAACAACAAGAAAAGAAACATGAAATGAGGGAATAATGGAGCCTAAAATACCCAGCTTCAAACTCCATTTCAGCTGCCTTTCTGTATTAGTATAAGCCAATGAATTGCCCCTAATAGCCCCCAAATAGAGTTAAAATGGCCTGAAACCCAATGGTTTTTGAGTGGTGTGAATTTCAACTTAGAACTTAAACCTTTTCAAGCCAAGGCTCTGAAATGTGGAACTAGCTGAGTGACAATGAGGAGAAAATGTGAATCCCCCCCCCCCAACCTTCTCTTGATATATAATATACCTGTTATGTGTTTTAGTGGCTTGAATAATGCCACCTGAAAAATCATGTTGTGGAATGTAAGAAATCCTTACTGCAAGGGAAATCTATGTTATCCTAAGTGTTAACATGTATATAGTTAAGCAGTTCTTATTATTATTAAAGTAGCCATTTTTCTAGACTTCATGTTAACTGTAAGGTAAAAGTTAAGTGCATGTCCTAAAGCTGTGCCCCCAGGAATATATTTCAGGGAAATTGTTGCTATGCAGACAAAGGAAAAAGACCTTCAGTCTGGTCAAAATAACCGCATCTTGAGGTCCAATCTGTTACTTATGTTCTGTTGTTACGATTTTTCTGAAAAGTCCACAACCAAGACTAAAATTGTTTTCATTTGGGCCAGGTTGACCCATACCATCTATTGTTTATGCAACTGGAAAATCCCCTAACTGCCGAAGAAAAATAATAAACGTCAAATTGGACCTTCTAATGGTCAAACTGAACACCGCTAGTTAGTTAGGAACAACAGCCAATCAAAATTGTACATAATTAGTTGCCCAAATGTCATCCAGTCATATGATAGGAAACCTATTTCTTTGTCTAAATCTGTATATAAACTTTACGTTTTCTGGGCTGGGGGCTCTCAACTTGAACTGGTACATCAGTGAGCAGTGAGAGTCCAAGCTCTGAGCTTGAATAAGCAACCCTTGTGTAATTGCATCGGAGACGGCTCCTTGGTGGTCCTCAAGAACTGGGCAGAACAATGTCTAGGCGGGGCTTGGTGGTTCACACCTATAATTCTGAAACTCAAAAAAAGGATTGCCATGAGTTTAAGGCTGACATGGACTACATAGTGAGTTTGAGGTCAGCCTGAACTACAGAGTGAAACTGTCTCAGTTTGGGCTACGGTTGCTGTGATAAAACACCAAGACCATGCCGGGCGGTGGTGGCGCACGCCTTTAATCCCAGCACTTGGGAGGCAGAGGCAGGCGGATCTTTGCGAGTTCGAGGCCAGCCTGGTCTACAAAGCAAGTCCAGGACAGCCAGAGCTGTTAAACAGAGAAACCCTGTCTCGAAAAACAAAAAAACAAAAAAACAAAAAAAAACACCAAGACCAAAAACAAGTTGGAGAGGAAAGACTTTATTTTGGATTATGCTTTGGCATCACAGCCTATCATTGAAGGAAGTCAGGACAGAAACTCAAACATGGCGGGTGAAAAGAACATCATTCCATGTGTCCTGTTGTAAGGCTCTAACTCAAAGGGGCTGTAGCCCTGTCTACCAGGTGACCCTCAATGAGAGATGGGGATTGCACTGATGCAAAGGAAAGAGGCTTTATTGTCCCCATGCATGTGGCCAATGAGCATGGGGTCGTCTGTTCCCGAGGGAGAGGCCACCATGAACTAACAGAACTTTAGGTTTTTATACATTTTTGGGACAGGGTTTCACAATAGCTTAGCCATTGGTGTAAATTCCTGGAGAGGGGCCCTGCTTTGAGAATCAGGAACTTTGGTCCTGGTGTTTGCTCAAGGAGAGCTTCCTAACCCTGGGGCTAGGCGGTTGTTTGCTCAGGGAGTTTTATAACCCTGGGGGTCGAGTGTGGGGGTCGCGTGTGGGGGTCGAGTGTATCGTGTGGTTTTTCTCAGAATTTTTGCAAGACATTTCCCAAGGATGGCAGTTGGGGTTAGTGGTGTAACAATGCAATCAGAACGTCACTGATAAGGTCAGGGCAGTGGAATTTTACAAACTTTTGCTCAGCCTAAGATGGAGGCCTGAGTCTAAAGTGTACCCTTTCACTGGAACATCAGCATAGCATAGGGAAGAACAGCCAGGGGACATGTGTACATATGGGGTCATATTTGGGGAATAGAATTGAGAGCTAGCTTAGATGGGCCAAGAATGCTCAATTCAGGCCAGGGCTTGTTAAACCCCATCAGGTCTCTGTGTGCTCATTTATAATGGCGGGTTAGTCCTTAACCTTCCAGCCAATTAAATATAATATAAATATTAAGAAATATTTTAGTTATTTACTTCTACAAATGGCACCCAACTAATTTAATTAATTATTTCTACAGGCAGGAACCTGGTGAGAGGAGATGACACAGAAGCCTTGGACAGGTGCTGCTTTCTGGCTTGTTCCCCAAGGGCTTGCTTGGCCTGCTTCTTATAGAACCACCCCAAGGATAACCCCATCCACAATGATCTGGGCCCTCCCATGTCAATCACTAATTAAGAAAATACTCTGCAGTCTTGCCTGCATTCCTATCTTATGCAGGAATTTTCTCAACTGGTGTTCCTTCCTCTTAGATGACTCTAGCCTCCAAGCTGACATAAAATTAGTCAGCACATAGACTTTGTCTCAAAAAAAAAAAATAAAAGCTACATCCACCTAGGACTTTGGAACGTAGCCTTATTTCAAAACTGTGACAGGTGTATAACATGGAATAATAAGGGATTAAAGTGTATTCCAAATCCAGTTCCCAACACTCTTACTAAAAGTGGAGGGACATATGGAGACACAAGAAAAGTCATGTGACAATGTAGATTGGAGTGAGTCGGCTACTAGGAACACTGCATTGCTGAAGCACCAACAGCTATGAAGAGGCAAGGAAGGAGTTTCTAGAGGATTCACCAAGAGCATGGCTCTGCCAACATGGTCATTTCAGATTTGAACCACCAGAAACGTGACAAAATAAATATCAGTTATTTGAAATGACACTGTTTATGGTGATTTGTTCAGCAGCCTTACAAAATGAGGCCAAGCAGTAACAGGGCAGAGGCTTGAGCTAGACCTTGATGGGGTTTTAGAAAAAAATAAACTAAGATAAGCAAGCCCTCAAACATGTTCTTCCTTCCTATAGACTGAAGGAAAATGCTGCAGGAAAGCCTACTCACAGAAAGGAGATAACATTCTCATCACACAATCAAGAGGCAGATGAATCTGACAAGAATTTAGTATGAGCAGCCTCATTTCAGAAAAATAATGAAGAGAATATTTAGAAAAAAAAATCCAAAGTATATTACAGATTTTACGTTGATATAGAGCATAAACAGCGTCAATTCAAAACTTTAATAAATTGTTAATATTATTGATTAATTGCCTGAAACAGCACTATAATATTTATCTGGAATATTCGGTTGCATATTCTTTGATTAAATTTTTACTTACTAATGATTGTGATATTTTAGCTAAAGAAGGCAGAAGAAAAAATAATCTATTGCAAAAAATTAAAGTTAAATAAAAAATTTAAAGACATTTGATTACAATCAGGTTTGCATTTGAACTCTAGAGATTTTTCTTCTTTCCTTTCACCTGCAACCATTCAGTGTCACTGCTACAGCTTTCTCCAACTTCTTTCGTGGAAGACTTTCTTTGCCTGAGACTAAACCCACAGAGAATATGCTGAATATGCTAGCCACCCCACACACACAAGCCCCCACACATACATATACACACATATGCACACAAGCACATTTGTTGGTACTCTACATACCTTTCTCTTTGGGTCAAAGTAAAAGTGTGGATGCTATGTTGGCCCCACTAATGGCTCTCTTTGGTGGCCAGAGAGGTGTAGAATAATGTTATTAGGTCACTTCCACCACACCTTCCAGCCAGACACACTGCTAAGCCCTAGAGAGAGTGACCTCCAAGCCAGGATGGACACCTGTATAACAGACTCAAAGGTGCAGTATAACTGAGGAGTATTTGAATCCAAGCCTTTGTAGGGGTATGTGTCTGTCTGTCTGTCTGTGTGTCCACCTTTCCAGAAAGCCTGACCCATTTTGCTAGAACCAGCAATTCTGGAGAATGGGGCAATTAGGAGCTAAGCCCACAGCAAAGCTGAACCTGAATTTTCTGTTCATATGGAGGAAGTTATTTTATGGCAATTAACAAACAAATTAAACAATTTGTTTGTTTGTTGTTTAATTTCAAGCAACAGAAACAGGAAATCTTTACCCAAGCTTCTACAAAAATAATGTTACTGACAGTAACAGGAGGTTTTTCGTGCAGTTCAGTCAAGCCTAATTACGCTTCTCTAGTATTTTCTTTCTGGTTTTTTTTTTTTTTAGATTTATTTATTTTATTTTATGTGCGTAACTTTTTTTGCTTGCATGTATGTATGTGTGCCATATGCATGCCTCGTGTCAACAGATTCCAGAAGAGGGTTTCAAATCCCCTGGAACAAGAGCTACAGACAGTTGTAAGGCACCATGTGGATGCTAGGAGTTGAACCCGAGTCCTATGGAAGAGCAGCCAGCGCTCATAACCACTGAGTCATCATTCCAGCTTGTCTCTGTAATTCCCTTGGCATTTTCCTTGCCTAAGAGCTTTTGTCATTCTCAGGTTTCATTTCCCCTTAATCACAAAGTAGCTGCCAGGAGTGACAGATATTAAATGTATCCTTTTTGTGTGTTCGGGTAAAACAAGGATTATAAACATTCTCCAAGCACCAAACAAGACTTCTGAGCTTTGAGCAGAAGTCAGTCATCACAGATATGAGTACCAGGCAGACTTACCCGTCAGCTGCCTGGCCTTTCCTACACTAATAAAATCTATAAATCGCTTTAAATTGTCCCTGGGGCTGGCTATGGTCAACCCCACACAAACCCAGTGGAAATGTTTAGAATGGATACTGGACAGCAAACAAGACATCTGTCACAATCATAGAAGTTTCTCTTGTATATTGACCCCATAAAACCATGAGAGCCCAGAATCAGAGCCACTGCTGTCTCAAGACTTGAGACTACTTAGCAGTTACCTGAATGAGTAATCCAATAAATGAATGCCAGTTATCCTCCAAAATACACTTATCACCAACTGCTCCTGTACACCCTGGAGAGCATGATAGCAGCCATGAGATTTGACCAGCATCTCATTGTCTGGTCCCACATTGCAGGGTTTTAATTTTTATCTATTATTTCCTGGGTCTTTCCCCTTGATTTCAACACATTGCTGATTATTTTTAGGGCTTCCATTATACAGACTTCAATTGCTGTCCTGTTTTTCCCCCAGGCAGTGAAGCAGTTGCCATGGAAACAGAATCCAGTGCCTCTGTCTGGTGCCTCACATCAATGCAACTTGATGAGAGGAAGGAAGATACTACATCCTACCTGTATTTTATGTCTCAAGCTCTATTATCCTAAAAAGATAGAAGTCGTATCAGAGGAGGCATATCTGATGATGCATAGCGGTGACTGACACCTTGTCCAAGTGGATGCATCAGTGCTCTCTTCTGGAATTAATGCTTTAGTTTGAGATTTAGAAAGATTTTAACTCTTGGATTAACAAAAGATGCAAAGTCACAAGGTAGAGGAAACTGAAAAATTGGAGGAAGGTGAATTTTAACTGGTGCTAGTTAACAACAGTCATGGAGGAGAAGCCTTCCTTCAGAGGGCCAGCCCTTATGATCTGGGGAAGGGAAGTCTGCCCACAGCACCACCCTGCAAAACACTGGGATCTAAAAGCTCCTCCAGGTAGACTAACCAGGGTGGAGGCGACTGAGGATGAAGCAGCACCTGTCAGTGCAGGGAGGCTCTGGAGTGGGGCTGGGCTCTGGCTGGAGCTTCATACTCATAGTATCTGGGGAGATGGCACTGCTGTGTGGCAAGCTGTGGGGACAATGGCAGCATCTGCAGATCAGAAGAAGAAATAACCCAGCACCAAATGCTGATCGGTTTGTTTGAGACGAGGTAGAACTGATTTATAGGAGGTCTCACCATGGACCAGACCCTAACTTTAAGCTAAAATCTGTTCTCATGTATGAATCAGTTTGGCCTGTTTAGCATATAGACCATATCTGTAAGACAGTCATAATGAGAGTCACCAGAGAAGGGGTATTGAATCTCTGAAGCTGTCAGGGAACAAAGAGACAAAGCCAGGTCCACGTGGAGGCTGGAACGGAGCCAGTAAACAGTTCAGCACAGCAGAAAGGGCAGCAGGGAGCTGGTGAAGACAGGAGTCAGGCTCCCAGCAGTTTTTCTTGTGGTAATTTTCCCTAGTGTGATATTTTAAACTGAGTAAGCAAAAGAACATTTTTATTATGCTTATTGGGTTTGCAATCTTGGCCTTAGAGAGAGAGAGAATTCTGGCCATTGTGGTTCACATCCATAATCCCAGCATTTGGGAGGATGACGATTGCTGTGATTTGTAAAGTCAGCCTAGACTATACAGTGAGTTCTAGGACAACTAATCCTTCTCAAAATGCTGCCCATCACTACCCCATGCCACCCCCACCAATCTCTCTTCTGTGCCTTAGTCACATCTTTCCATTCTCAAGAAACTTTCCTCCAGCATAAGCCAGCCCATCATTTGCTAAGAGAACACCAGCTCAATGTTATTAATGTACTCATCTCCACATGTCACCAAGTTTGGAAATGTTGTTTCTATTGAAACATGCCCACGCTTCCTAACACTGAACAATGCAACAACAAAGAGGCCATTTCTTGGACTCACGAGGATTCAGGGTTGTCAGACTCACCTACAGAGCTCTTGTTTCAGCTATTTTCCCATGTTCTTTATCCTAGGCCCATTTCCATGTGTCTGGGAGTTTATGTTGTTCTTACTTGTAATTTTGACAAAATTTCTAAACTGCTCACCCTCTCCCTGGCATCTAGTTGGTCTGTGTTGCCTATACCAACCTTTCCTAGCCCCGTGGCCTTCCCCAGACCTTGCTTTGCTTTCTTCCCAATTCTTGTTTTTACAATTCTCTTCCTTGCCCTAGAAGAACCACACTAGCAAGACTGAGGGGCTCATCTTAGAAAATAGCATCACAGTAAGGCTCGTGGAGGCGAGGACATGAGGATCATGAGGTAAAAGCCACCTGGAACTGCATAGCAAGACTATCTAAGAAACAAAACAAAGAAAACAACAAAAAACAAAAAAATCCAATATTAAAAATAAGCAAAAGCAGACCATAGAGGGAGCAATAGTGAAAGCTGAAAAACAATTTTGCGCCAGGAAAATAATTCAGACTATCATGGTAAGAGCTTGTTCCAGGGTGGTCATCATAGAATTGGTAAAAGTCAGATCATTTGAGAGACATAGCTTGAAAGTCAAGGGTAGGGCAATGATGTCAGGCCAAATGTAAAGAGCTTAGTCTGAGCTACTACTTCAACAAGCATATGATACTTCAGGAAGCTCATATCGTGCGTGCCAAGCATGATTTCAATAATGATTCACTTACTCCTCCAGTACCACTGCATACGGAGTCCACAGATGAGGAAGTGAAGGCACAGATCATGTTAATGACTTGGGCGAGGTTCCTTGTTGTGCCCATTAGCTGAGAGGGCACTTGCACAGAAGTGGGAGAGTTTAGGAGCAGTGTTTGGAGCTTAGCCTTAGAGATTTTAAAGTCTAGAGACTAATAATTATCTCCCACACCAGGTTCACCCCTGCTGTTAGCCAGGATTAGTCTAGAGAGACACCATGCAAGGCTTTTACCAGTCTGGCACTTGGGCCTCTGTAACTTAGTCCTGTACCAGAGCGAGGGTTAAAAGGGAAACTGTGCTGTTTGCCAAGTCTTTTATGATTTCTGTGGTGTGAATATCTATACAGTTTCCAATTTCAAAGCAGCAGTGTGAAACTGCTCAGTGTGGGCATTGCTGTATGTTATCTACCCATGCTGGGCTGTACTGCTGACTTGGGCATTTAGAATAACATAAAAGTGCCAGCAAATATCCATCAATGCAAATCAAGGCTGCCAAGTGGGAAGGAGAATTTACAGTTGTCGATGTGGCCAAAGTAGTTACAGAAATAATTTAGACTTGGATTGGACATTGCATTATAGATGATAAAGAATAAACAGATTAAATTCAGGGATGTGGACTAACACGGACTGTATAGCAGAGGGTGGAGATGGAGACAACTGTGGCATAAATCTCAAGATTTCTGATGGGCCAACCCATCAGAAAAAAAAAAAAAAAAACATATAGGTAGGCAGAGAAAGAAGGTAGGCCAGCGATAAAAAAAAAAGAAGCATCCTTTTACAAGTGGACATCCAGTTGGACGAGCACCATTTGCTAAAGATGCAATTTGAAAGTAAATGGATGGAACTAGAAAAAAAATCATCCTGAGTGAGGTAACCCAGACCCAGAAAGATTCACATGGTATGTACTCACTTTTAAGAAGAAATTAACCACGACAACCATCCTACAACCCATAAGCACAAAGAAGACAGGAACCTAGCATAGCTATCTTCTGAGAGATCCCATCCAACATCATATCAAAACAGATGCTGAGACACACAGCCAAACATTAGGTGGAGCTCTGGGAGACTTGAAGAAGAACAGAGGGATCTGGAGAAGAAAAGAACTCTACATAAGGAACAACAGAACCAACCAATCTAGGCCCCAGGAAGATTACAGAGTCTGAAGCACTAACGAAAAAAAAAAAAAAAGCATATAAAAGCTGGACCTAAGTCCCCTACACACATGTAGCAGATGGACAGCTTGGTCTTCATGCAGATCCCTTAGCACATGAAGGGAGGAGGGGTTGTCTCTGACATGTACTCTGTTGCCTGCTGATGGAATACTTTACTCTAGCCAGGCTTCTTTGTCTGGCCTCAGTGGAAGAGGATGCTCTTAGCCCTGATGTGACTTGATGAACCAGGGTGGGTTGATGGGGGGGGGGCTCCCCTCATCTGAGGAGAAGGAGAAGGGGAAGAAGGTGGGAGGGTGGGACCAGGTGGGGAAGAGAGAGGGAGTTTTAATCAGGATGTAATTTGAATAAATAAATAAATTGAAAAAGAAGAAACAAGGTATACTAATCATCAATATATATATATATATATATATATATTTTTTTTTTTTTAGGTTTTTCTAGACAAGGTTTCTCTGTGTATCCTTGACTGTTTTGACTCACTTTGTAGACCAGGCTGGCCTTGAACTCACAGAGATCGCCTGCCTCTGTCTCCCTGAGTGCTGGGATTAAAGGCGTGCACCACCATGCCCGACAAAATATTTTTACTGAGTATAATTAAAGCTTAGTAATTGTCTGTTATTGCACAACTCTGGATCAAGTTGCATATTTTAAATTTAAAAAAAAGAAATAGCAGTATACTTATAAGCTACTCCTTGAGCTGAGGACCCTCATCCATAAGATCAATAACAGTATGTAACTGCCAAAGAGGTTCTAGGAACAAGACAAGATAACACAGAGAAGAGTCCTGTCCTACTCTGTGCCATACTTGCAGTGGGATGATGCTCAATCATTTTTTCCAAAATAATATTTGTGTTGATTCCTTGGGGATTTCATATCATACAGCCCTATCACATTTGCTTCCCAGTCCTTCCCTGACCCTCCCCCCCGACCCTCACCCTTCTTAACTCCCTCCCAGAAAAAAAAAAATTTAAGTCCAATTTGTGTTGTCTATAGACTTACTGAGATATGATCAAACTCTTAGTGGTCTCTCCACTAGATGGAGCTGAGTCCTCCCCCTCCTGCATTGCTGCAGGAAGTTATCTACTATGGAGGGCAGCAACCCAGCATCCCATCACAGTTTTTTAAGAGTTCTCTCTAATGGCTTCCTGTCTATGCTGTTACTATTTTGAGGGGGTAGGAAATGGGTTGGATGTAGGGGTTGTCACTGAAGTCTTCCATGTCTCTCTCAACTGTGCATGTGCAGTCATCAATATCTCTGCGAAAGTAACTTATTTGCTCTTTATGGACCACAGGAGTGGGGACTGTGGGCTTCCATGTGGTTTCCAGTGTCAGCACAGACCAGGAACAGTGCTCCTGGTTGCAGTAGGGCCACAGACTGGATAAGGCCCTTGGATGCAGTTGAGGTCACAGACATTAACATGGCTTCAGGCTGCAGTCAGACCACTGACATTCATATGGTCTTTGATGGTACCTCAGGCTATGGCCATCAACACAGACCTGGCCCCATAAATGCCATAGACCCAGACAGGATCCTGGGTACCACCCAAGGACCTGGTCATCTATATAATCTTAGTGGCAGTGCAGGGCACTCACATCAGTATGGTCCCCAGGGCAGCACAGCCCATGGACATGAACACGTCTCAGACCACAAGGCAAAGGCATGTTGTCAGGTAACAACACAGTTCATGTACATCAACCAAGATGGCCACTGACCCACACATGTCCCCCAGCGCCATTGCTGGTCCTTTTGAGGAAATCTAATCTATTCATCATCTCAGGCCTCCACCACTGCCAAGATCTAGGGCAATTCTGCCTCCAGCCAGCTTGTTCAATGGTTGAATCTACTACATCTACTTAAGCTCCAAGATGGTGCACACCGTCCCAATGACTCCAGTGGGCAACAACATGATCCACCATTGAACTCAGCCCTCTCTCGTCCATCACAACAGTCATGTCACCAGTTTGGCCTCTCTCCCCAGGGCACACACTGCTCTACCACCCCATCATTCCCATATCCTAGTTACCCATTTTCACCTCGCAGTGGGGCCTGCAGAGGCAGGCAGATGACATGTGTGACTGGCCTGGCCATCTTGTTCAATCGTGGTTGGTCACTGGTTAGTACAAGCAATAATGGCTTTGTTCCTAGGCTTTTGGATTGCTACCTTTCCTCTTTGTCACTGTGTGGACTCCTCTCAGATCCCCTATTTCATCACATCAAGGATGCGCCTTCTCACATCTATGCTATGCCTTCTCCTCTGCCCTTCCCCCAATAGAGTCATACAACCCTTACCTGTAAAGCCACTGGCTCTGGGGACACAGTTGATGCTTCACAAGAGAGGGCCAACAAGCAAGGCAGGAGAGGCACGTGGAGTCACTGGGGGATTCTGAAATTGCTTCTGCAATGGTATGTTCCATCTTAGATTAAATTCAAGAGTTTTAAACTTTTGAACATGAGCAGTTGACCAGTTTCTGGTCTCTGGATTGGTATTTAACCAAACAGGCTGTTCTCATCTTCCTAGAAAATCATTGGGTTCTTTATCCACATCTAAGGCAGGTTTTATTCCTGACAAAAGAGCTGTGGGCTGAGGTTAAGTATGACTTGATCTTCACCTAAAGCAGAGACCAACTTGACTTCTGAGAATGTTTACTTCTTTTTTGTTTTCTTTTTTTCCAGTAAGTTTTTTTTTTTAATCTTGTTTTTCCTTGTGTGGTGCTTGGGTATGCTTGCAAGTTTTGATAACTGCTTGCCAGAGAGGAGACACAGAAGATAGGAGAAATGATTCTAAGAGTGTGAGCAAAATGCTTCAGGGAAACTGTCTTAGTTCTAACAAAATCTCCAAGGCCTGCTCCTGTCTGGAGTTGCAGCCATGAACACATGGGAAGAGCACCCCCTGGTGGAAGCTCTCTGTTACAGCAACAATGGATCTCCAGATAACTGCGGGGCAGGCTGTTGATACCCAGATCACATAGTACTAGGAAGGGCACAAAATTGCCACTAAGGAACTTCCCTTTGGCAATTAGCAAGCCTAACTGTGAACCTTGGATGTGGGAATTTCTAAATATGCTTCAGGAGGTATTCTAGTTGGGATGCTAATATCAAAATGACACTATTCCAGTAATAATGAAATATCCAACTCTTGTGCAGTAGAGTAAAATCCCTGTAGGGTGAAGCAGCCTTGATTTGTTTATCACCTGGGAGAATCAGATATGGGTATGGTATGTGAACACATTTGACATGTTTCCAAGGAAATGGGATCATAAGTCTGTTTCATTGTCCAGAAACAATGCTGACTTTTTCCACTCACTCCTGCCCATTAAAATGAATCAAATTCATTTGATGGCACCTAAACCCTGCTCCTTCACAACACTGCATTCCTTTTTTCTCCACAGAGACACACTACAGTTCCTCTAACATCTGACTGCAGTCTCCTTTCCTCCCCTCCCCCACACCCAATGAGTCAGTTAACCTAACCCAGTCAATCAGTCAATGTTTTTGTCCTTGGTAGTCTTGGGTTGATTGGGTAAGATCTTGGCTTGTCGTGTGTGTGTGTGTGTGTGTGTGTGTGTGTGTGTGTGTGTGTGTGTG
>CAJQZJ010034368.1:2865245-2876831 GCA_907164525.1 Lophiomys imhausi
GTGTGTGTGTGTGTGTGTGTGTGTGTGTGTGTGTGTGTGTGTGTGTGCATATTTACATGTTTGTGGGTGGATGTGTGTGCACAAGCCTGCATGTACTTGTGTGCATGTGCTTGAGCAAGCTCAAAGTCGATGCCGGGTGTCATTCTAGAGCACTCTCCACTCCCAATTTTGACTAGTCTGTCTAGATCTCATCTTTGGCTCCCAGGTGACTATAACCACTACAGAAGACTTCTACACGAACTCTAATTGCTTCTTTTGAGCACACTTGATTACCTTCACACTATTCTTTTCCATATGTAGAAATAATAAAGTAGTATAATTGCAAACCAAAGAATAATCTAGAAGTTTCCATGCCATCAATAGAACAAGCTCTTCAAGCAATGAGGTATATATAGATACACACATTCACACATACACACACACACACACACACACACACACACACATACAAACTTTTCTTTCAGTTTACAAAACTCAGGCTATATCTCTTATGAGAGAATGATGATGATTTAATTCTCTCTCTTTTAAGATGTAACTTAGCAAGATTAGTGACAATAACCACCAATCACCTGCAAGATACTGAGACGTTTAAATACCTGTAAAGCTCCATCACCTCCTTAGTTGTCCTGATTCTTGACCTAGGATTGTGTTTCCTGATTCACTGAGAAGCAGGAAAGGTCTGCAAAATATGTTCACGAGCTGAACTCTCCAACCACATCTTCCTTCCTGCCTGTCACCACACCAGGGTGTTAACATTATTAGTGGATCTCAGGACCCTGAAAAAGCTGTTTCCTGGGATTTTGCACTGGGTTGCCTCCATGTGTGTCTGTGGAGGAACACTGGTCCCTTAAGTCTGTTCCTTTTCTCTCCTGGGTGTCAGCCTCCAAATTGCCCTTGGTGCTGTCCTCTAAGAGTCTGTGCCATCCTGTGGCCTCTTCTCCCTCTGAATCAGGGACAAACAGTGTGATGAAGAAGGAAGCACTGACAGTGTATGACTTCAGAGGCTGGTCACAAAGGACAATGAACATGCTCAGTTCCCTAAACCTGTCACTCAGTGCAAAGCCAGCACCATGTCAGAATACTCCAGCAGCCCCTGTGAAGAAGGACTGAGGTCTCCACTCAGCAACTAGAGCAGCCCACAGTAATTTGGGTAAGCTGCCATTTCCATGCACAACCACATCTCAGGCTCTGAAGGCCCCAGTCTTCTGTCCACACCCCAAGGTTTAGACCTCCAAAGACTTTGGGATATAACACTGCTTTTATACTTTTTTAATGTTATACACGTGGGGTGTCTGTAAAAGATGACTCTCAAATGCCCTGTGATTGGGATACCCCAGGCAGGCCAGGTTTCTCAGAATAACCGAAGTCCTCTCAGTGGTCCACCAGGCCTCTCACCCTGCCCAACCCCCCTCACACACAGAGACTTTCTAGTCTTGTTCTCTACTACTCTTCTCTCCAGACTACCTCAACATCAACTGTTGCCACACCCTGCCATTCCTCTGATGGCCTCAGGCCACTCCTCCCATATCTCTTTTTTCCCTTATCACTTCTTAACATACCATAGATACTATTCATTATCTGGTTCCTCTAATTTTGTTGTAAGCTAATTGGTACAGAGTATTTTATTTATTTATTTTTAACTCTAGTCTCAGTGTCCCGAACATATTTATTTATTTTTAACTCTGTCTCAGTGTCCCAAACAGTGTCTGGTTCATGGAAGGTACTTCATAGAAATTTCTCAAATGAATACATGAATATTTAGAACATAAGAGCCCCCAGCTAAGCACAATGGGGCAGCCTACGATCTTACCACTTAGAAGACTGAGATAGGAGATCATGAATCTTATCCCTAGAACAATACACACTGATCACGTAACTGCCTGTAACTCCAGCTCCAGAGGCTCCACTCACCTGGCTCTGCAGGCACCAGTACTGATATGAAAATCTCTCTTTCTCTCTCTCTCTCTCTCTCTCTCTCTCTCTCTCTCTCTCTCTCTCTCTTACACACACACAGTTTAAATTTTAAAAAAGAAAAAAGTTTAGAAGCAAATATAAATAAAAACGTAATGTGTTTTCTTAAGCTCAAAATAGGTGATCAAAAGTATACTTGGTTTATTTCTATATTAACTTTATGAGGAGCAAAGCTTTAACTTTTGGTGAACTATCTTGAAATGTTAATAAAGGGAAGAGTTTTATTCTTTATTGGGGTAACTGTTAATCCTGTGATATGCCAGGGAAACCAACTCCATAGTTTTGGACCAAATTTGAAGCAAGTTTTATTAAACAGTAAATACTGACCAAGAGTGGGACTTTAGTCAGGACCATTCCCCATAATTTCCCACCTGAGAATGGCCACTTGCTGCTTGGGCTTATAGGACAAACCTATAGGCCACCGTACTTTCCCATGAGGCTTTGTTATTTCGCAAGAACTACAATTCCCAGCATTCCAGGAAGTTACCCATTTTCTGGGCAGGTGGGGCTTACAGGCTAATATGGAGAATTATACAACCTTTATTGTTAAATGCTTTGCATGGCCAGGCCTGCTGGTACACGCCTTTAATCCCAGCACTCGGGAGGCAGAGGCAGGAAGATCTCTGTGAGTTCAAGGCCAGCCTGGTCTACAAAGTGAGTCCAGGACAGCCAGGGACTGTCTCGAATTAAAAAAAAAAATGTGTGGAAAACACCCCCTCCAGGAAAGGCAGAAACATGTATTTCAACACAGCATCATCAAATTTCAATAACAGTATATTTTTCCTAATTTTAAATTGTTCCTGAAAATACTTCGACTTTATAACAAACTCTTCTTGAACAGAATATATTGAAGATAATAGAATTAGTTGATGTTTGCTTAGTGGCTTTAAATAACCCCACTCCCAACACATCAGTAGATGACAAGGTCATATTAGCAAACTATCAGTTCAAAGTGATGAACAGACCTCAGTAGTTGGTGGTTGTAGAAAGCATCTCATCTCCCCACCCCACCCCCACGTCGGTGGTGGCAGAGTCACATGCAGAGGCCTGGCACCTTGCCCTCTTAGCTTTCCTGATCAAGTTACTGACGTGAAACAAATCAGGGGACGCTCGGAAAGCCCACACGTGCCCAATACTCTACCATCCGGGAAGGAGAGCAAGGCTCTGCACACTCGGTTCGTTTGGGTGCGTTTGGAGATCTCACCTACAGCAGGTGTCTCAGTCCTTCCTCTGCACGAAGAAACATTGTACTTAAATCCAAGACTCAACAGATAGGTGCCATGAGCAATCACATAATAAGAGGAAGCAGGACACTCCGGTCCGTGTATAAAGGAAAAAAGAGGTGAAGCCTTATAGAGAAGATCTGTTGATTTGTCAGACAGCCAGGGAGAGGAAGAAGTCACATATTATCAGGTGATTTATGCTTGTCAATCTGAAGTACTGCAGGTAACTTTGGTTTCAAAGACAATAAACTGTACTTCTGAAGCTCAGACAGCAATTTCAATCTAGAAATCCTTCACTCAGGCCAGGGAGTGGTGGCACATACCTTTGATCCCAGCACTCAGTAGGCAGACGCAGGCAGATCTCTGTGAGTTCGAAGCCAGCCTATTCTAGAGCGGGAAGTTCCAGCACAGCCAAGGTTACACAGAGAAACCCTTTCTCAAGAGAGAGTCAGGGGGAAGGAAAGAAAGAGAGGGAAAGAAAAAGAAGAAAAGAAAAGAAATCATTCACAGCAGAGAACTCAGTGAAGGGAACTGGGGGAGCGGTAAGAAGATGGCTGTGGACCACCGTCTCATGCTCACTCGCCTTTGGCGAAGGCTGTAGCTTTCTCTATCCTCTATTAAGTCTTAGAAAAAACTTGACATAAGAGACCCTTTTCCCTAGTGGTGCTGCCTTGTAGGCCCCCAGTGTATGAGGAAGCTCTTATGACTGCTGAACTGGGTTGGGGGACTGTTATGTAGGGACACTCCACTCCAGAGGAGTGGGATGGAAGGGATGGGGGTAGAGGGTGGGCGGGTGGGACTGGGAGGGGTGGAAAAGAGGACACTGTGATGGAGATGCAACCTGAAGTAATAAATAAATTAATTTAAAAACAAAAACAAAAACCTGACAGGATACTGTTGAGGCTGGTTGGGGAGAGGGAAGAAAAAGAGAGGGGAAAGAGAGGGAAGAAAACAAGCTAAGAATTTAACGTCTTTTAAAGAACAAAAAGCATGATTACATAATGCAGTGCGATCAGCAGGTTTTGCTCTGCTCCACACAATCCTTAATTTCTCTCTCTCTCTCTCTCTCTCTCTCTCTATATATATATATATATATATATATGGAAATCCTCCAAGCGGAAAGCAGAATCACTCAAGTGGAAATCAATTAGAAAATAGAGGACATAAGTAAATAGTTTAGATGAAAAAAAAATCTCCCTGCGCCCCGCCCCCACATGCTGTAAGAGGTCATGAAGATAAAAGCTTTCATGCGATATTTCTCTCCTCTAAGCTTGTTAGTACTGTGCCTTCGTGTATTAAATTTGTTGACGTTATGCAGTATTGATACATTATTCTGGAAAAATAAATAAAAGCATAAATTGTATCTTATAGTTAATCTTTATGTTGTGTTCTACAAGAAGTAGTTGATTTAACTTGCCAGTCAAAGGGAGCTTGGGAAGAAAATAGCTTCCGTTGTTGAATGAAATAACATGTAACCATTCAAATGGGTCCAGGTTAGCCGTGTCCTTTCTAGACCCTCACCTACATCTGTTTGTTACAGAAGAGTAGTGAGGATCTAATTACTCTTCCTCCTTACGATTTGCTCGTGTTTGCCTCACAAACTCGGACAATGCCATAAGGCACATAAACAGGCTCGTGTTTTCTTAGAAAATTGACTCCGTCATCATTATGCAGTGTTCCTCTTTATCTCTGATAATCCCCAGTCTTCCCTACTTTGAAAATAAAATTGTACTCCAGCTTCCTCTGAATCTTTGTCTATCTTTCTAAATCTAGATGCTTATTAATAAAAATAGTGAATTTCTTATCAATAGCGCAGGTTTAAGTACTGTATTTAAGTCTTTGTTACTCTTTCTCTCTTCATTGGTCCCTCTTTTTTCTGCCTTCGGTTTTAATTTCAAGCTTTACATGATTCTGTTTTCTCCCCCTTTCTTACTATATCAATATACATCTTTCAAAAAACTTCTTAGGGGTTGTTCCAACTAGTTTTTTTTTTTTAACTAATTCATTTTCAACTAATCTAAATAACACAGTGATTACATAATCTAATGGAACCAGCATGGTGTTTTCTGCATGGTGACACATACCTGTGATTCCAGCATTCATGAGCCTGCCACAGTGTAGAGAGCTGCGACGTGCCGCGCCCTAAAGATGGCGCCGGTTTCCGCCTTCCACCAGCCCGACGGTGAGCGCTCTCGGTGGTAAACAAGTCCATATTTGGCTAAGACTGCTGATCTGGCTTGCTTCCGCATACGTGGGCCTCTAAGATAGCACCACGTGGCTTTACTTGATTGGCTGTTCATATAGTATTTAGCCTGTGGGTTGGGTCTGCCCAGGCATTCAGAAGACTGTTTTCAAGGGACCTGAATAAACTGCTGGAGAAGAGTTTTTGTGAGTTGCGTCATCCTTGCTGGTCAAGGGGGACGCGACACCACAGAGTGATTAGGAGTTTGACATCAGCCTGAGCTGTATGACCTTAGGACTGGGAAGCAGCTCAGTGAGCATTTACGTGACACATATAAGGTCATAAATTCAATCCAGCATTATAAACAAAAATAATAATAATAACTGACCTAGTTTGCTTCACAGGTAGGTCAGATCCTGTCTTGTAGACAGATTCCAATGCTTCCCTGTGTCCCTTGGAGTCTGTCATTCATAATTGACAATCATTTTGAAAGTAAAATAGGCTGGGCATGGTGGTGCCAGCACTCAGGAGGCAGAGGCAGGCGGATCTCTGTGAGTTCAAGGCCAGCCTGGTCTACAGAGTGAGTTCCAGGACAGCCAGGGCTGTAACACAGAGAAACCCTGTCTGAAAAAAGAAAGAAAAAAGAAAGTAAAAGATTTAGTTTCACCTTTATACCCTTAAGTTTTTCTTCATGGAAGCCTGAGTTTCTGATCTATATATATATTTCTTCTCTCTGAAGAATTTTAATATTTCTTCCAACACTGTTCTACTGAAAGTTTTAAGGGTTTTGTTTGTCTTAGGAAAGTCTTCATTTTTTTTCTTTAAAAACATTCTAGGCATCTAGGTAGCACACACCTTTAATCCCAGCACTTGAGAGGCAGAGGCAGACAGATCTCTGTGAGTTCAAGCCCAGCCTGGTCTACAAAGCAAGTCCAGGAAAACCAAGGCTACACAGAGAAACCCTGTCTTGAAAACCAAAAATAAAAAATAAAGGAAGAAAATCTCCAGTCATCACCTCAAAAACCTAATGAGGTGTATAAAAGTAAAACTCAGTGACCCATGTGTGCCCCCTAGAGTTCCCAGTTAGAGCCATTGGACCCTTGCACTGTTTCCAGGTGTAGTCGTTGACTAGCCCAACTGGATTCACTCTCATGATTTGGGTAATTTGCAATATTAGGTCACCACCCAGACCATTGGAATATATTTATCTTAATGAGACTCAGCAAAGCACCAATAAAGACTACTGTAGCATTCCCCCTCTGAGGAGAGAAACCTGAAATCATTTAGGAGATAAGATGAAGTTGGGCAATACATATATAAACCATTTTTACCATAAAAATCTAGATATCCAATTCTAAAGCTTCACCTGAAGGGGGTAATGCCTGGGCTGGAGTTTCAATCCCACCCTCAGGTGTAGCTTCCAGGCTGGGTGCTGGTTTACACGGAGATAATTCCCTCTAGACATTCCTAGCCAGAGAACCAAGGACTTTCCCAGAACTGACTATAAACTGCCTGACCAATCCCTATCTCCTGTGCTCATCACATGAACACTAAAGAGGAGTGGGAGGGCAAGTGTAGTTAGGATACAATAATGTCAATGGATGAAAACACGTCATAACTAAAATCCATTAGTTTGTGTGCTAACTAAAAGATAAAAAAGCACTGAAAGTGGCCTTGCTAGGGAAATCCTGCCAACAGATGACGCTAAAGTTAGAACCTAGATCTTGCACTATAGACCTTTATGTTTGGTCATTAGTGCAAAAGGTACAGTTTGGAAAACCTTCTGTAGCAAAGTCTTGCATATGTGGGCTTTCTCTTTGGTGTGATGCACAAAACACAGGACAGAGTTGTTCATAGAAAGGTCTCTCAGGGCCCCAACACACTTCTACATTTTAGGGAATTCTCAACAGAGGAAGCCTCAGTTTTTCCTATCAGTATAAAACAATAGTGAAGGACATCATCACAGAGTCTTTCAGTCATAAAGTGAAGATATCCTAGATTCTGTTTATGTTCTCTGTCCTTAGAAGAGAGTCTGGGTCTGTGTACTATAGGCTTAACTTAGAAGTCGTGTAGGCTCTTCTCCAGACCACTGCAATCGATAGTTGCAGAGAATCATGGGAATGTTTTGCTTTCCCAGTCATATTGAAGTTAATTTCTTCCTACAGTGTAGTTTATTAAGTGTTCAATAGATTATGTCTAAAAAGTATTCACACCTATTTTAATTTAAAGTATTCAATTGGGCTTCCTCTGGCAGATACTAGTAACTGACGCATAGAAACACAGCCAAACATTAGGCACAGAGAGCCCAAATTGGAGATCCCCATTTGGTCTCTCCTTTTGGAGCATGGGGAACCCATGTAAGGGGGAGGGAGAATAGGAGCCAGAGGAGTTGGGAACACAAGAACACAGCCCACAGAATCAACTAAGTAGGGCTCATAGAAGCTCACAGAGACTGAAGCAGCAATCAGGAAACCTCCATGGGTCTTCACAGGGCCTTGCATATATGTTCTGGTTGTTAGTTTTTGGTTTTTGTTGTTGTTCTTTTTTTTTTTTCAAGACAGGGTTTCTCTGTGTAATGCTGTCTGTTCTGGTCTCACTTTGTAGATCAGGCTGGCCTCGAATTCACAGAGATCCACCTGCCTTTGCCTCCCAAGTGCTGGGATTAAAGGTATGTGCCATCACACCTGGCAATTATAGACAGCTGTGTACTGCCATGTAGGTGCTGGGATTTGAATCCAGGTCCTTCAGAAGAGCAGCCAGTGCTCTTAACCGCTGAGCCATCTCTCCAGCCCGCTTAGCTTTCTGTTTTTGTGAGACTCCTAACAGTGGGAGTGGAGGTATCTTTGACACTCTGTTCTGCTCTTGGGATCCTTTTCCTCCTACTGGGATGCCTTGCCCAGCCTTGATATGAAGGTTTGTGCCTAGTTTTGTTTTGGTTTGGTTTTTGGTTTTGGTTTTTGAGACAGGGTTTCTCTGTTTAACAGAGCCCTGGCTGTCCTGGACTCACTTTGTAAACCAGGCTGGCCTCGAACTCACAAAGATCCACCCTGCCTCTGCCTCTCAAATGCTGGGATTAAAGGCTTGTGTCACCATGTTCTGCTTTGTGCCTAGTTTTACTGCATCTTGTTATGCTATGTTCCTTTGACATCTTTGGGAGGCCTGCTCTCTTCTGAAGGGAAATTTGGGGAAGGTAGGGAACTGTTAGGAGTGCAGGGAAGGGAAAATGTTGTATGAGAGAAGAATAAATAATAAAAATAAATAAAGTACTCAATTATTTTTAAATGTGTGGACCAGTCAGGCAGGCATGGTGGTACATGCCTTCAATCTCAGCACTCTGGAGACAGAGGCAGGAGGATCTCTGTGAGTTTCAGGCCAGCCTGGTCTACCTAGAGAGTTCCAGGACACTCAGGGGTTACTTAGAAAGACACTATTTTTTTTTTTTTTTTTTTGGTTTCTCGAGACAGGGTTTCTCTGTGTAACAGCTCTGGCTGTCCTGGACTTGCTTTGTAGACCAGGCTGGCCTCAAACTCACAGTGATCCGCCTGCCTCTGCCTCCCATGTGCTGGGTTTAAAGGCGTGTGCCACCACACCCGGCTAGAAAGACACTATTTTAAACAAACATACAAAAAAACTATGGGTCACCTGAGCATTCAGGGAGTGGTGGTCATGGGTGCTTCTGACTTACCAGGATGGTGGCTGCACCAATTAACGATCCTCCTTGTTTATTTGTAACAAGGAATATTTGATAACATGTAAGCCACAGAAGAACCTTATCCTAAATTCTAAACTGGAATCAATCCTCTCAAGACTTGCCATTGTATGTCAACTATCATTTCTCCTGTCTTCTCAAAATGACAAGAAGCATCTTCACAGGGTGTTGAATCCACTCATGATCCACTATTTTCAACTACAAGTAATTCTTTATCCATCTAAGTCTTGCCATGAAATCACAATATTCTGTGAGCACCTTCAGGCCCCACCTCTATTACAATCCTCTTACTGCTTCTGTCACATGCATTTCCTTCTTCCGCTACAGCAGAGGTTCTCAACCTTCCTAACACTGTGACCCTTTAGTACAGTTCCTCATGTTGTGGTGACCCCCAGCCATAAAATTATTTTTGCTGCTACTTCATAACTGTAATTTTGCTACTGTTATCAGTCATAATGTAAATATCTGATATTTTCTATGTTCTTAGGTGACCCCTGTGAAAGGGTCATTCAACCTCAACACAACAGGGTTGTGTCTTAACTTTATGTACCAAACTTGGTTAGCACCAAATGTTTCTTTTCAGCTTTTTCTCAAGGTCTTCCTTCAGTTGAAGAGAGAGCTTCTCTCTGATGTAGGTTTTGCCATAAAGGAATGTTGTGGCCACCTTGACATATACCTAAGTAAACACATTTCTTCTGTGTTAGCAGTACAGATCATTATATCATTGGTTCATTGACTGGAGTAGCATTCCCTATATTTATTTTTTGTTGACATCTATTAATTATGCCTGCTAAAGAGGCTCCACCTATATCTATACATGCACATGATATGTACAGGTCAAATCCACCATCCTGCTGTATGCAACCTTTCCAGTCCCTGTGATCACTGTTGCACTAGAGACAACACTTTTCCTTCTCCACATGAGTGAGAGCAGGGAGCACCTGTCTAGTTTATTTCACTTAACGGGATATCCTCCAGCTCCATTCATTGCACTGCAAACAGCAGGACTTCACTCTTCTTCATGAGTGAATCTATGGGTATTTGCACCTCATTTCTGTTATCAGTTTGGAGTGCCGCGATCAACTTGAGCATAGAGGTCTGGCTTCAGTGTGTTCATTTCATTTCCTTCAGATCTGTACCCAGAAGAAATGGTATTTCTGTATCCTGTTCAGTTCTGTTGTTATTTTCTTGGTGCCTGTGAGTTATCCCAGGGACTTGAGCACACTAGATAAGCACTCTACCAATGAGTACAAGCAAAGTGCTGGCTTTAAGGTTTTTTCTGAACCTCCATACTGCTGCATACAGAGGAAAGTTAGTTTACATTCCCACCAACAGCTTGAAAGATTTTCTTTTGCCGCATCCTTGCTAATATTTGTTTATAAGTCATGTGCACACAGATTGATAGATTAAATAGATGTATGGATGATAGATGATTAGATATAGATAGATAGATAATGTTAACTCAAAATGGACCAAAGACCTAAATGTAAAACCCCATACTTTGAAATCACTAGAAAAATAGTATAGGGACAATACTTCAAAGCACTGGTTGCTGGCAAAGATTTTCTAAGTAGAAACCTCCAAACTCAGGAAAGGATAACAAGAATTGACAGATAAGATCTGATCAATTGATAAATTCTGCACAGCAAAGAACAGGGTGTAGACAGCCTACAGAATGGAAGACAATATTTACTAACTTTTTATCTGAAAGCTCATATCCAGAATATATAAAGTGCTCAAAGGGCTGGGGACGTAGCTCAGTGATAAGCATTTGCTTAGTGTGTGCAAAGGTCCCGGGTCCCATCTCTAACACTAGGAAGAGAAAGCTTCGTCTTCCTTGTTGGGATTCATGGTACCCAGAACCAATTAGAATAGTGACATAAAAGATCATTGGCCAACATAGAAAATATGATAATAATAATGAAAACCACTGAACAATTATGTGGCTTATCAAAATATGACAGTGGACGCTCTTGGGAAACGATACTGGCAGACTTGCTTAATGTACAGTTGCTAAACCCCCTTAGTCTAATGTGAAAAACTTAAAAGAAATTAATTGCAGTGTACGTAAAACTGAACTCAATAAGCAAATCTCTGACTGTTTAAGTATATGTGCACATAAACATGAAGTTTTTTCTCAATTTCTTCAATTGCTAAATTAACCATTTCTCTTAAGAAGATTGTGTGGCTTCTTTCATTCATTGCAAAGCTCTGCCTCCTCCCAGTGTGGTTATCTGATGAATGTGGAGCTGAAAGCAAGGCTTCCTTTCAGGAAACCTTGTCTTCTGAGGGCTCCACTTTTCTTCTCTTTCCTGTGAACCTCACATGATCGGTTAGAGGATGGTGTCAGCTTAATCTACTCAAGAGGCCTGCCTTAAACCCAGATTAGGGAAGAACCTAGCACTTCCTCATCTTGAATTCCATGTCTGTGTCCTCTGCTGTACCCGAATCTCTCACACACACACACACACACACACACACACACACACACACACACACAC
>CAJQZJ010034368.1:2876841-2937069 GCA_907164525.1 Lophiomys imhausi
CACACACACACACACACACACACACACACACACACACACACACACACACACAGTTTTCAGCTGCAGAAGACTGTCCAATCCTAGTCTACATCGTACACTAGAAGCTGCTTTTTTCTCGAAATCTCAATCAGATGTCAGGAGCCTGCACTCATTGCTTATTATAGATGATGAGGTGTTGATCTAGGATATGGTTCACACCCTGATTTCACACAAAAGCTTCCTGGGGGATATTTTCAAAGAAACTGACTCCTAGGCCAACCTTTCTTTTAGCTACTCCAGTATGTGGGTTTGTGTTAAGCCAACTCCCTTGTCCATTGTAATGGGTCAGCAAGCCACAAAGGTGACAGTCCTACAAGGCAGGTAGTACACATTACATTAGTACACACATTAGTGGTTTAGATGCCTTTCTGTAGATGATCCCAGCTGCATGGGAGGCTGAGGCAGGAGAATCATAAGATCAAAGCCCCCCTTGGATTGTGGAGTGAGTATAAGGCAGTCTAGTCAACCTCGTGAGAAGCTGTCTCAAGATTTAAAAGGAAATAAGGAGGGTTGGGGGTCAACTTAGTAGAGCACCTGCCTACCAAGGGTGTACAAATTGGGGTGCTCATTTTTTATAATTGTGTGAACTGCCTCCGGTTTTGTTTTATCCACAAACAGCACAAATAAAGGTGCGATGTTTAAGAGAAGGTGACTTGTTCCTCCCAGACAGAGCTCTTCTTTAAGGGCAAAGAACCTCCCTGGTTAACTTGCTGATTGACAGAGGGCCTGATGACTCCTTAGTCACCTGACTGTGCTCCAGCCCTCCTCTGGGAGGGTTTACCGAGCCTCCGCCTGGGAAGGACGCTGATCTCCCTCCCAGACGCCGGCAGGAAGTCATCCACTCATCCAAGGAAGAGCCGAGCCAGGGCTCTGCAGCCAGCGCAGTGAGTACCCACCAAGTCACCCTGGCCTGAGGACAGCCCTGCAGCCACAGCTCCTTGGGAAAACTCTCAAAGCTAGTACGTGCCAGCACTGGTGACGTCAGCCCAGAGACAGCCGAAGCTGCCCTCACATTGGAGGAAATTAAAGGAAACCAGAAATAAAGTTTTTGAACTAGAGCCAAGCAGTACTTAAAGGGAGAGGGGGGGCTGCTTAAAACTTTAAATTAGTAGGAAAACAGCAGATATACGAGTAGTGAAAAAGAAAAAAAATTAAAGAATGAACGTGGCTTAATAAAATATCAGTGGGTATTTAACACGTGAACCTTAAGATACTTGGACTTCAGACTTTTCAACAGAAGAATGTTAAAAAACTTTCACCCTGGAAAAAACGCTAACTATTGAAATGCCTGCTGCCAGGTTGATGCCCTGCCTAAGGTAAACAGGAATGGGCAGGTCACATGCTACCTGAGCCATGTGATATTTATGGTTCTATTGTCCAGCTAAAAACTGGAAAAAAAATTAAATGAATGTGGGAAATAAATCACAAGTGTAAAGCCTGCCTGGGCTGTGGAGTGAGTTTAAAGTCTGCCTAGAGGCTGCGAGGCTGTCTCAAGTCAAAAAAGGAAAAATAAGGGCTCAGGGTAGAGCTGAGCACAGTGCTTGCTGAGAATGCTACAGGATTAATTTAAGAATTAAATAAACAACAACACAACAATAATAATAATGTTTTCCGTTTGTTTGCTTGCTTGTTTTTTGTTTTGTTTTGTTTGTTGTTCAGTTTTGTTTTATTTTTCTTTTCAAAGACGGGGGCTCACTAGTGTAGTCCTGGCAGGCCTGGAACTAGCTGTGTAAACAGCGCAGGTGTTAAACTCGAAGATCTGCCTGCTTCTGCCTCCCGAGGGCTGGGATTTAGTTTGCTATCAAACCTGGTCTGAAGATAAGATATTTAAAGGAGCAGTTTCAGATAGGCTTGTGCAAAAATTAGGGATAAATGTCTGGTAAAGTAATGACGCTTCTCTTTACCACAGAAATATCACTGATTTATAGCTAAGTGGACCCTTCCTCGTGGCAGCCTGGGATTGTCAGTATGCAGGGAATTAGATCATGTGCTTTTGGAAATGCCCTGGCGCTGTTGCTGTCAACGAGCATCGTTTATCTAAGGCAATAACTGACTGAAGTTGATTCAGCAGTCAAATGAGGTCACACGCTCTGATTAGCACTACCAATTATCCTTTCAACCCAGGCAGATACTTGGAGCTGCCCACCATCCCTGTAAAAATAATCCACCTTGTTTAAAGGTTAGGTCCTGTCCCCTTATCCATGTACTTGCTTTGCTTGCTTTTTTTTTTTTTTCTTTTTTTGAGACAGGGTTTCTCTGTGTATCCTTGACTCTCCTGGACTCACTTTGTAGACCAGACTAGCCTTGAACTCGCAGAGATCCACCTACTTCTGCCTCCCTAGCGTTGGGATTAAAGGCGTGCACCACCATGCCCAGCAATTGCAGACAGCTATGAACCCGGGTCCTTCAGAAGAACAACCAGTACTCTTAACCGCTAGCCATCTCTCCAGCTCCGCTTGCTTTAATTAAAATGAAAAAAAAATATTTTTTAGCTACTTAACCTGTATTTTTACTCCCACAGCAGCATTCCAAATGCCTTCTGCCTCATATTTAACAGCCCTGATTTTTATTTATCTGTCTGTTTATTTATTTATTTATTCTAGATGGGATCTCAGTCCCAGCTGGCTGTGAACAAAGAATCGTCTTTCCTCAGTTTCCCAAGTGCTGGGGAGTGAGCATGTGTCTCTTCCTTAGCTGTACCCTGGTACAGAAAATCTATCCACCATTTTTTGTTTTTAAGAACACACACACACACACACACACACACACACGCACATATATTTCAAAAAGGCATTTTCCTTTCTAAAGCTTATGGTGTTGTGAAGTGGTTTCTGTTTTCTGTTAAATCCTCTATGGCCTTGTGGTCAAGACTTTTGTTGTTGTTGCTGCTGTTGTTTGGACTTTTTTTGGGGGGGGTGGGGGGTGGAGTTCGAGACAGGGTTTCTCGGTGTAGCCCTGGCTGTCCTGGAACTCACTCTGTAAAATAGGCTGGCCTCAAACTCACAGCGATCCACCTGCCTCTGCCTCCTGAGGGCTGGGATCAAAGCCGTGGGCCACCACCATCCATATACACAGGGATAAAGTGCCTGGTGCAGTTCTAGATTAGCAAAGTTAGTGATAAAAACCTATTGATAGAACAAAAGAAAAAAAACTAATACATGAGCATGGTATATAAATGATAGATATTTGCATAATGATCTATCTGCAAAAAGGAGCCTTTAGCCTACTTTTGAACCACAGATTCATGTCCTGATCACAATTGGTTCACAGGTTCACAGCTTATCACCTTCATTTTTTGTATTTCAGAAACTCTTGCAAAACAGATCGAAAGTGAGACAGTTCACTGTCTGCCATCCCTGCAACCATGAACGATAACACTACAGACTACGCCACTGGCTACCTCTCCTCTGCTGTAGCAATTCTCCTGTTTGGCTCCAACTTTGTACCACTTAAAAAATATGACACTGGTGATGGTAATTTTTTTAATTGTTAATCTAAACTTGATTTTAAGTGTCTTGGTTATTTGTTTTGTTTTTTTTTCTTTTATCTTTTTTTAAAATAACAGCTGCAAAAATGCATTTTATTGATCCTAGTGCCTAGCGAATAAAACTCATATAATAATCTCACAGTGTCCATTGTGTATACTGAGAGTGAGTCAGGGCAGGAAGGTCGGATGGTGCTTCACAACAAACACAGGGTGTGTACCACAGGTTTCTTGGCTGTGTCTGCTGTCTTTATAAAGTAGGTGAGTTCTGGCCAGTTCCACTATCAACATTCATGTGAAAACCAATTTTCAACAGAGCTGATGCACGAGAGCTCAGTCTGAGCCTAACACAAACCTGCTTACTAGAGAACAAGTTCCTCTCTAACAAACCATGAGGCAGGCCTAGAAAGCTGCTCCCAATTAAAGAGGTGTGGCGCAGTACCAAACCCGAGGCATGCACACGCACATCCCTCTCCACAACACTGTGCACCAGGCCTTCTCAGTTCATCACATATGATCCCCAAGTTTACTGTATGTGCTATGCATCATGCCCACCGACACCTGATGTCAAACCCCCATTCCGCAGCCCCTCAGTATAATCCAAGGGCTACACTTTTGCAATGTTTCCACCACACAAACCTCCAGTCCTTTTCAAATTAAAGGGTTAGGGTTACTACACATAACCATTTAAGCAGTTAAAAGTGCAGTGTTTATGAGTTACTGTTTTTTAATATATTGCTGGTACAGTATTTCAATGTCATTCTCCAAACCAGATTTGGTTCTGTTTTGAAGTTTTCACTGCATGATTTTGCCCAGCTCCATCATTTTTAGAAATACATATGTCACAGCATAACAAACTTCCTAGTTATTTTGAAGTCTCCCTAATTCCTTAGTCTTCACACTTCTTAGACAGCAGGATTAAAATTCTTTCCTCCTAGCCTTTTCTTTTGGACACTGACAGGCAAAGAAACTAGTAGAAAAATAACCAAAAAGGGCAGCTGGCCTAGCTTTTGGGTTTGTGATCCTGGACAAGTATTCCATATGTGTGTGTTTGGTTCTGGACACTGAACTCAAGGATTCTTCACATATTAGAATGCTCTGATCTGAGTCACCGCCAACCTAGCAAGTCTTATCAGTTTTTTTTTTCAGTTCCTCACTTACAGATGAACTTTCTTTTCCTCTCCAATACTGCTTTGTTATAATAAGTCTTGGAGGTCAGCGGACATTTTTTTTCCTCTGCTCTGTTGTGAGAATGAACAGACATAGACAAAAGTCTTCCAAGTTACAACCAAAAATTGCAGCGCAGAGTTACAGTTTCCTTGGTGTTTCATTTGGTGTGGGATATCTGCATTTTTGATCCCTAAGTCCTTGGTGGTGCAGGAGCCTCGGATGGCCAGAGCTGAGTTCATCTTCAGGTAAATACTCAGTAGCATCTTATATCATAAAAAGCAGAGGACTCCTGACCTGGAAGGTTAAATCTCAGGCTTATAAAAAATCTATCTCATCTCAGGAATTAAACTCCAACTGTGTGAGCCACAAGTGGTTAAGTGCTTTCCAAGGTGTAAGTTACCGCTGCACTGTTTGGAAGTTCTCGGTGACAATGGGAGTGAGACTGGCATCAGAGTGGAAAGACAGGCTCCATCTTCCCAAAATTCTTTAATAGGAATTTCTTGATGTGTCTGTAAAGTAAACTAGTAGAATGTTAAGCAGGCATACATTGTGGACTTTGGTGTCAAGCATCTAGGCTTTTACAGTCCAGTTAGAAATGTACCTACCATCTATTTGACCAGATTTGTTTTCTTGGTGTCTGAAATTGGGGCATTCATGACATAAAGTAGTTGTAAGAATAAATATACCCTGTCCCCCCCCTACGGGGACATTTCATGATTTGCATCTGTTCCTCCAAGAGCATCTTACAGATATTATTAAATATGCATATACTTAAGTCTTTCTGCCAATTAATGCCAGGTTGCCTTATCTCTAGGGATGTTCCTTCAGTGGGTGCTCTGTGGTGCCATTTGGTCGGTTGCCTTGGTGGTGAACTTGATGCTGCACTGCCCTAAATTCTGGCCTTTTGCGATGCTTGGTGGCTGCATTTGGGCAACAGGTAATGTGCATATTTACCTAGTACAATGTCACACAGTCATATTCACAACCAGGAGAAAAAGTACAGTAGTCTCATAGTTGCTAGAGAGTGGTCTCATAGTCACAAAGCAGACATGAGCTGTGTATTTTTTTCCTTTCAGATATTTCTGGAAATTTCCTGATTTTTTCCCCTTTAAGTGTTGTAAGTACCCATTAGAAAATTATTGAAGATACTGATCCTTTTAAAGCATAATTCAAGCCGGGAGGTGGTGGCGCACACCTTTAATCCCAGCACTTAGGAGGCAGAGGCAGGTGGATTTCTGTGAGTTCAAGGCCAGCCTGGTCTACAAAGCAAGTCCAAGACAGCCAGACCTGTTATACAGAGAAACCCTGTCTCAAAAAAAAAAGCATAATTCAGATGTCATTTTGTACATTTGACCTTTCTCCAGTGTATTTATCAGAAAGTGTTTATTGAAGAGCAATCATTTGCTAACATCATTTTTGACATTATCCTTAAAGGCTGGCAAATAGAGGCATGTAATCATTTTGAGTAACATTTAGCAAAGAAAAGAGACTATTAAAAATCTCCTTGTTGCCTTCTCAATGCCTTAAAGTCTATTGTAGAATTTATATTTCCATTTAGCCAGTCAGAAAACAGTTCTCTTCTCACCTTGGAAAGTCCTTTTTTTCCTCTCTATCTCTCTTTTTTTTTCTTTTTGTTTTGTTTTTTGAGACAGTGTTTCTCTGTGTATCCTTGGCTGTCCTGGACTCACTTTGTAGACCAGGCTGGCCTCGAACTCACAAAGATCCACCTGCCTCTGCCTCCCAAGTGCTGGGATTAAAGGCATGCGCCACCACCGCCCGGCTCTATCTCTCTTTTTAACAAAGTGAATAACTGAAAATCTTTAAGAGATAAATTTGTTAGTCACAAATAAAATTTAAATGTTAGGATGGTACTGCTTACTCATTTTAATCTTTGAGGGATTGAATGATTTCATAAAATTCATTCTTCAGTGCTCAAAATAAGTACTACATTTCCACCAGAATTTACATTGCCATACCTTCCGTGTGCCTCTGTGATTGATTACCGTGTGGAACTGGGAGAAAGGGAGTAGTGCTCACTCATTCTCCAGGCTTTTGGAGACAGGGTCTCACTATGCAACCTAGGCTAGCCTAGAACTCTGAGTCCTCCTGCCTCTGCTTACTGATTTAAATGCACACAAGGCACATCTCTCCTTGTCAGCCTGCTTTTTTTTTTTTTTTTGGTCAAGGCTGGGGCAAAATGTTGAATGTTTTATAAATATCTTTGTCCTCTTTGTGCAGGGGGCTTACTAATCTTATTTGTATCATTCCAATTTAAAAACATTCCTTGACAAAATGAGCATTTTTTTAATTTTTGAAATTGTATTTTAATTAAATCAATTTTAAATGTATATATTTATTTATTTGAGATGGGGGTATCATTATGTAGCCATGACTGACTTGGAACACTATGTAGACCAGGCTGGCCTTTAACTCACAGAGATCCTGGGATTAAAGGTGTGTGCCACCATGCCAGGCCGATTGTGCAGATGTTTATAGACACCAAGAACATTTATTTAACAAGGAATTTCCACTGTGCTCAGGGTGGATAAGCAGAGAGCCAAACTTGAGAAATGTCACCATATTGCAGGTGATTAGAATGGAGACACTAATACTGTGAAACCTGGAGAACTTTTCCGAAAGGGAAGATAAGTGGTGGATGGTACCATCTGAGCCTAAAGGCTCTAACATCCTACGTTGAGGGCACTTCATTGCCCTCTTTCGTCAGCAGTTCAGAGAATAATACTTGAGACTCAAGTCAGTCTAGACTGGAGCCAGAGTGCATGGGCAGCTCAAATCAAGAGACAAAGGTGACTCACAAATCTAAAGAGGAATTCTCATGAGAGGAAACTGCAGGGCTGAACCGGATTGCAGAGACGGTAGTAACTTTTATAAAAGGCACCAATGAGCTGGGTATAGTGGAGCACCCTTAGTCCCAGCTACTGGGGAGAATGAGATAAGACAATCTCTTGAGCCCTAGAGCATGAGGCCAGCCTGTACAACCTAGCAAGACCTTGCTTCTGTAACAACCATGCTAATGGCAACATCAATGCCATCGTGGACTTGGCCCTGAGTGACCCTCAAGAGCATAAGGCTATGGTTAAGGGAATCTTGAAGAAGAGCCAGTGAGTGCAGAGAGTACCTCCTGGAGTTGTGTAGGAGCAGAAGTTGAAGGTATCAAAAACAAACACTCCACTAACTTAACTTGGAAATACATTTGTGTTATGGGAAGTAACCCATTTTTCATGTATGTTGTGTCTACAGGGAATATTGCTGTTGTCCCAATTATCAAAACCATTGGTTTAGGTCTTGGAATCCTAATCTGGGGATCATTTAACACCTTAACTGGCTGGGCGAGCTCAAGGTAACAAAATTCAGTGATGGCAGCTATAATTCCTACACTCTGTATTCGATGTAAACTGAGCTTTAGTCATACTGGGAGAAAGAACATTATTCTTAACCTTAGATTATGACTGGTATATATAAAATGAGTCACATTTAACTATTATTTGTCTGAAGCACTTTATTTTTTTTATAATTTATTTTTTATTTCATCAAGTTACATCTCAATCACAATACCCTCCCTACTCCCCCCTCCTGTCCCCCCCTTCCACCCTCTTCCCCCTTAACCCCCCCTCCTCCCCCCCTTTTTTTTTTTTTTTTTTTTTTAGTTTAAGGTATATCTTTTTCCCAACAACAGCTTCCCCTTTCAGTCCAACAAATGGTTCTTTCTCTTATAACAATAAATACAATACAATACAACAGAAATAAATAGGCCACAATCATGAGGGTTATATGGCTTAGCATGCATTCCCAATGTCCAGTCCATATGTATTTGGCACCTGACTTTAACATTCTACTATCTAACTATCTCCATGAGTTTAAAGTTCTATATCTAATTCAGCTTTCATCCTAACTTGCATCACAATTTTAAAAACATCTTCTTAGATCCAGAACACCCTCTTGATTCCTAAACAACTCAAAATTTAACTATGAGACTCTAGCTATCTATTCTTCAACCACCTCATAGACCTGAGAGGGATGAATATATCTGATTATATAGAAAGTGCAGGGCCCGCAGCTTCCAAAACTAAGAAATGACATACCAGTGGCTGCCTGAACAGTTCCATTTTCTTTCCATACATTACAGCATCCATCTTCAGCCATTTGGCCCCATTTCTCTGACAGACATTGATTGTAGAGCAGGAATTATGAAGGACTTACCCACCCTGTCTTGGCAGAGCTAGGCTGTCGACTTCCCTGCTTCCAAGTTTTGTCCTTTTTGGACAGCATTCTGTCTACAGTTGAAGCAAGGGGTTTTTTCTTGCCAAGAGATAGACTTGCCACTAATGTCTGAAGCACTTTATAAGTGATCTAGATATTTGGTGAAGATAAAGCCAAGGAAATCAACACAAAAATTAGAAACCTATATCTGGGGACACAAGTAGGGAGAGAGAGTCAGCTGATGTCTGCTTTCCTATCTAATGATGGTTTGACAGACTTGTTAATGTGCATTGTTCTCATCGCCTTTTTTCAATTATATGAGATAAGGACTTGAGTAAGAAGCTGACCCTCAAAGAATCTGAAATGCTGGAGGTCAGTTCCTAGCCAGGTACCAGTTCTAAAGTAGACGGTCTTCCTTAGAACAGAAAAACAAACTGTAGTTCCATCTCACTGTCATTTTGTAAATATTTATTGAGATGTACCCATATCCAAACATTTATGTATCATTGTCTATGGCTACTTTTACAGTATAATAGCAGACAAAAGGGGAGACAGCCACGCCTAAAACACTCTGACTGAAGGAGAGCATCTTCAAAGCTAGCTAGAAAGTGCTGTCAGATAGCCACAAGCCACATGTGGCCTTTGTGTCCCAGTGGTGCTAGCTACATTTGTAGGAACTCCCCCATTTCACACAGGGCCTGGATGGAAACACATGACTACCATGGAAGTTCCATGAACAGTGTGTGTCACCCATGGTCAGTATCACATGTGCTTCAGGTCAGGTTTAGAGAAACAAGAACAGAGAACATTACTATTGCCTCACTTCAAGGCTTCTCTTCTACTCAAAGCATTATAATCACCTCAAAAGAACAAGGCAAACCAGTCTACTAACTTACAATATATACATCCTTTCCTATCCTTTCTCTCCCAGATCCCTGGAGTTTTGTTGTTGTTGCTTTAATACAATGCTGCCGTTCATTCTGTGGCTTCTGGCAGGGAATTCCCAGCTGCCATATCAGACCAGAAATGCACATTCCTCTGCCAGAAGGTCTGGGTTAGACTGGCAAGGCAGGAGAAAAGTTTATTTTCACTGCCAAGTGTCACAGCTCTCTTAGCTAAGCAAGCAGAAGAGTTATGGTAGCCATTTGCCATTCTTCAGCTTTAGCAACTGGTGTGTGCTCAGGAGAAATGGCAGAGGCTCAGCTAGGCATCTGCAGCAGAGACAGGGGGTGTTTGTCCCACATGCTCAGAGATAAATGCCAGCTGCTAGTGGTAGGAGTCCTAACTGGTCAGAGGCAGCCAGGCAGGAGCCTGGACCTTGTGCAAGCCAGACAGCAGTGGAGAATTCTTCATGGAAGGAACATGGCTTCATTTCCAGGCCCAAAATAAACAGCTGAGTCTCAGGCAGTCATGGCGGGGTGAGAGAGACTTTATTTTGTGAATCAGGGGCAAATAAACCTTTGGGCAGTGGGGAGGGTTTTGGAAGTGAATGTGTATTACTCACTTAGGTATTATCCTATCAGAAGAAAGAAATGTAATACATAATTATCCCATGGACAGTGGGTGGTGGGGGGAAAGAACTCCAGGTTCACTGAGTGGGTTTATAAGAGTTGGATTACATTCCTTAGAGAATCTCAAGTCTCCTCAGAAGAAGAGGATTCTGGTGAAAAAAGGGAGTCCATCATTTTAGCACCAAGCTCACTAGCTTTCTAGAAATGCCAGACATATACCTTATCAGCAGAAATTCCCCATGCAAAGTTTTTCTCCTTGCCTCACTCTCTTACCCTTGAATGGCTCTCCATGATGAATGCTAATGATTGTCAAAGTCAAACCATAACAAAAAGAAAATAATGTAAGCTAATGTCAAAGAATGGGAAATTTTAACCAAGAAGTCATTTAAATACCTCAAATATTATAGAAGGGCTTGAGATGTAGTTGAGTGTCAGAGTATTGTCTCACATGTGCAGGCTCATGTTGACCCCCAGCATTGAGATATATGTGTATTCATATGCCTATGCACATGCATTCATGCACATATCCAATCACACATATTTTCCCATGGTTGTGTTTTGATTTGGTTTGGGTTTGGATTTGATTTGTTCCATTTTTGTTGTTGTTATTTTATTTTTGTAATAGGATCTCACCATTTAGCCCTGATTGGTCTGGAAATCAATATATAGACCAGGCTGGCCTCAAACTCACAGAGGTCCACCTACTTCTATCTCCTGTGTACGATAGCCCAGGCTGGCCTTGAGTCCTTGTATTACCTCTGAGGATTATAGGAATATACCACCAAGCCTCAACCACTATTTTCTCCACTTTAACATGGAAATTAGAAGCACAGTGTAGAAAAGTAACTTATCCAAAGTTAGATAGTGCCTGAGAGAGTCAAATTTTAAACTCAAGAGTTTAGCCTCTAATCTATTCTCTTAAGTATTACTTTAAACATTTTAGCAGTATCTAATCCAATACTCTTCTGGGTTTCCAGGTTTGGCTGGTTTGGAATGGATGCAGAAGAAGTGTCCAACCCGATGCTGAATTACTTTGGAGTGGGGCTATCAGTAGCAAGGTCTGCAGTCATTTCTAGCCACTAGTTCTTTTGGGCTTTCAGAGTGCTTTCTAAAAACCTGTTATGTCTTTATTTTATTTTATGTGTATGAATGCTCTACCTGTGTGTATGTGCACCATGTGTGTGCCTGGCACCTAAGAAAGTCCGAAAAAATATCAGATTCCCTCAAACTAGAGTTGCAGATGGTTGTGAGCTGTCGTGTGGGTGCTGGGAATTGAATGCACATCCTCTGGAAGAGCAGCCAGTGCTCTTAACCACTGAACCATATTTCCAGCCCTGTTTTCTATAACTTCTGATATCCTTACATTTTTAAGCCTACATTTCATAAAATTGATGTTTCTTGATTTTCAGTTTTCAATGACAGACCTTATTTCCAGAACAAGAAATACCAGATGAATGGGGTAGGCTTTATTTCTCAAAAGCTCTGAGAAACTGGGAAAAGTCACCTAACTGCTCTGAAGTTCAATTTTAATATGTACACTAGATAGAAAATCATAATACACTGCACAGGAATGAAAACCAGAATGTATTAAGTTATTTTGCTTACAAAACCATGCTATCCAAGTCAATGTTCTGCTGGTGTTCTCTCTGCCCCTGGAATGGACTCTGATTCTATTTAGTACAGTAGTCCTTCCTCATCCGAGGGGATATGTCCTACCCTCAAAGGATGCCCAAAACACAGGAAGAATCAAACACTATGATTTCATGCTTTTTCTATTTTAACTAAGTTCTAAGGCGATGCTTCTATATTTTTATAGTTTTAGTGTGACAGTAAAGCTAGGAGAAGTATCCTTTCCTTACAACTTTATGAGATAGCTTTGTTCTTACTATAGATGTTAGAACCTTTAATGCAGTTTTTTCTCTCTCTTTCTTTCTTTCCTTCTTTCTTCTTTTTAAGCTGAGAACTTTCACCTTTTCACTGAAAGGCAATATTTAACGGGTCCTCTTTGGCATATTGGATCTGCCAGCTTGCTTTACCACTCTTGTGATTTGTGTTCAGGTTCACTGAATCCAGCATTGCAAATCACTATAGTGGATTTGACCAAGGGAACTGCATGTAACTAAGTGCTGGGTAGTTCTTCAGGGTGACTAACTGGGCAAAGGGATGCTAATGCATGCCCTGGGCCTCAGTCAAGAAGACAGCACCATGCTATACAAGGAAACACGCAAGCTAAAATTTAGGAATGTGTATACCTTGACTTTAACATACCGGATCATGGCTGACCACACGTAAGGGGAGCCTTGCAGAGCACTGATTCCAGCTGCCACTGTCCCATTCTTCCATTTATTCTTTTTAACCCAGTTACCACTTTCTTACCTCTCAGATTCTCTTTTGAATACCTAGTTTTCCATGGCTCTCCCTCTACTTGTAGATACTGTATCGATGAGGCTGAAAATGACTTTGAATCTCTACACGGTGGCATTTTGCCAATAAAACTCAAGCAAGAATTAGGTCACCTTAAATTCAGTCACCTATTCTCTCTGGATCCCATTTATAACCACTGTCAGTGCTGCGCATAATGAACAGCATAGCCTGCAAAGATTTTAGTACTGTTTTAGTCTTTGGGGAAAGAACAATATATTTCACTTCCTCTAGTAATGGTGTTTTCCCAGTCACATTCAGGAACAATCTCTTTGTCATTGAAATGTTGCCTTAGAGAGTAGTCCCTAGGCAGTTGGGGACGAATAGCAAAGCTTATTCTAAAACTGTAAATTCTTGACACATTTGGTTAGAGGCAGCTTTACGTGTTTTATACAATTCACATGGAATTCTAGCCTTCAGTACTTCTAAGACAATTTCTTCACATTGTAAAATTCTAATTTAGCATGTCTAGTTTTAACTTAATGGTAATAATTTAATGTTGGTCTATCCAGTATATTAAGTTCTTTTTTTCCTCCAAATTTCTTTTTTAGGAAAACTAAATTTTCTCTAAAACAATAAATCAGTTAGTTTCTCATATTCTGCCACCTTTATCATAGGCCCTTGGACAGACCTTTTCTCCAAGTCCTTGGTGTCTTCATCTGTAAAGAGAGGGTGATGCTAGTAACAATCTTGTAAAATAATTTGAAAAGTAAATGTTTTCAGAGCTTTGCATATCTAGACACACATAAAGTGCTTTCCATCACCATTCACTGTCTGTTCTGTAGTAAACAACATTTGAGATCCTCAACTTAAGTTAAAAGGCTGTAACAAATCAGCCCCAAGGTTTGGAGCTGTGGGGAAGCTCCACAGTGGGACGGACCACAGTGTGTGGAGGAGCAAAGCCCTAGCACAGGGCAACAGAAGAGAAAGACAGGGAGCCCCAACAAGCCCCTTTAAGGCATGCCCCTTAACATCCAACTTCTGATTATCCCCCCCCCCCAAGGGTAACTGCATCCCTATAGCAAGTAGACCAGTCACCAACCATTGACACTGCCTTTTGGGGACCCTTAGAATCCAATGCCTGTACTGTTATATTCATGTATGGTTGTCCCTAGGGACATCTGTTGGTGGCTCAACTTAATGTTAGATTAGCTGATGCTCTAGAGGAACTTTGCAGCTCTACTAAGAGCTGGATCTGCAGTGGGAGAATGCAGGCAGGGCTTTCCTCCCATGAGGCATTCAAGCCCTGTCTGTTTTGCTCTCCTGGGTGGAACAGCAGAAATCTGCTATTTAATTAGTTTAACCTACTAGCTTTAATAAGTTCATTTTGAGGGACATTGATTGAGTGAATTTGGAGCTCGTGGTAGTGTGAAGAAACAAAATATAGTTTCATTGGTTACAGACATGACTTTGTTCTCTCTCTGTGTTTGTGTGTATGTGTCTGTGTGGGGGGGTATGTTTGTGTGTGTATGTGTCTGTATGTTTGTGTGTGTGTGTGTGTGTGTGTGTGTGTGTGTGTGTGTGTGCATGCCTATATGTGTGTGTCTCTATGGGAGGGGTGATGCCTCTGTGTGTGTATGTCTGTATCTCTTTGTGTGTCTGCATGTGTGTTCCCATATACATATTCATGTATGAATTTGAGTTGCATAGGGGTCATGGCACATGTGTAGAGAGGTTCAGAGGACAATCTCAGCTACTGGTCATTGACTTCCCATCTTTTTTTTTTTCTGCCTTTCCAGACAGGGTTTCTCTGTTTGTATTGTATTCCTGGCTGCCCTGGACTCAATTTGTAGACCAGACTGACCTGGAACTCACAGAGAAGCTGCCTGCCTCTGCCTCCCAAGTACTGAGATCAAAGGTGTTGAGGGAAGTGTGTGCGTGCACTGCCATGCCCAGTTGACTTTTTAAAATGGACCTCATCGCTTCTGCATACACCAGGCCAACTGGCCTGCAAGGTTCCAGACAGTTCTGAGGATTTAGACTCAGGTCCTCATTCTTGCATGGCACACACCTTGCCCACTGAACCATTGCTCCAGCTCAGATGCTATTTTCCTTTCATAATTAAAATTATCATTTCAGTCCTCTGTGCAGTCCAGTCTTTAAAGGACTGGTTTTACACTTTCCCTGTATGTATTCCCAGTCCACTTATACAACAGAAGCCACTCTAGGGCTTTGAACCAGCGGAGGACTGATGCTTGCTTGCCTGCTTGCTTGCCTGCCTGCCTGCCTGCCTCTATAAGGCCTCACGAGGCTGTCCAGGATGGCTTTGAACTTGCTGTCTTCTTTCCTCAGCTTCTGGACAGATTTCCTCTCCTATTAAAAGAATAAAATGATGTTCTGTGCATGTGCATTATCCAAGAAGTCTGCTCTCTGTTTCTGTCTCCTTTCACTTTCTCTGGAGTGTTGTTTTTTTCCCATCCTTGGTCAGTGTTTGGCATTGCAAGGAAGCCCAGGCCTTTAGGCCTTTTAGGCCTTTCATAGGGCTGCAGTTGTTTTGTGCAACTATGGACCAGGCTGGACTGCCCTACTAAAATGTCACGGTACCTTATCCAACTCTGTGAGATGACAAATCAAAGGCAAAATTCTAATTAAAAATTGTAACTACCTTTAATTTCCTTATTACAATACAAAATGTGTGCTTCTTTCAATCTCACAAAATCCATTCTTTCTGTCATTGTGTTTTTAAGACAAGGTCTTGCTACATAGCTCACGTTGCCTTAGAAGTCAAAGCCCAGACTGGTCTTCAAGTTAGAGTCTTCATCTGTTGGTCTCCTAAGTGCTAACATCACAGGCATGCTTGCCATGTCTGACTTCTAGAGGAGTCCTTCTGACTGTGTGTGTGTGTGTTTGTGAGTTTTAATATTTTATTTATTTATTATGCATAGTGGTCTGTCTGCATGCATGCCTGCAGGCCAGAAGAGGGCACCAGATCTCATTATAGATGGTTAATCTATTTATAATGGTTATAAGCCACCATGTGGTTGCTGGGAATTGAACTCAGGACCTCTGGAAGAGCAGTCAGTCCTCTTAACCTCTGAGCCATCTCTCCAGCCCCCTGACTGTGTGTTTTACAACCTCAAGTTCTTCCCCACTCTTGTGCCAGTATGGAATTTTAACAAACTCAGTCCCAGTTTCCAGGAGCTTTGTCCTCCTTTCCTTTGTCTATAGTACAGTATGGTACAAAATATTTGTTCACAGATGAAAAGATTAAGTCTCAAGGAGGTTACATCATTTGTTGGAGTGTTATTTTTTTAAGGTGGGGGAAAAAGGAATACACCTGTAGCTTTCAAGTACCTGACATAATTTTGTATTACTAGAAAAGCATACAAGTTTATACAAAAGTTGAAGGTTTTCATTTTGAATGGAAAATGCAGTTGCAAAATCTAATATTGGCCTTACAAATTAAAAGCAGACACTCAGATAAACACATACATATACATCTTATTTATGCATATGCATGTAAGGTGGTTGAATCCATTCATTCCTACACTGTCATGTGTCTTAAAAATTCTTGAGATGAGACAGCATGTGATTCCCATCCTCTGTGGAAGTAAAAAGTCTTTAGCACAAAAAGTGATCTGGAATTGGGTACGGGGTATGGCTCACGCAGTGCCGAGGCTTGGGACTATGAAATCCATGGGATGATTCAGTGAGGACCAGCCTCAGAGTCACATTGCTCACTGTTCTGAACCTGGACGCCCTGGCCTCAAATACACTCTGAAAGCTTCCTGTTTTAATTTTTTAACACAAAAATGTACTAAAAAATATTTTTAAATGAATACCCAAGGTACCGCAGAAGTGTCCACTTTCTTAATATCTTAATGTATTTGCATGGTTCAACCAATAGTGAAGTGTTTGCTATAGAAACACTGGTCATTGGTAGGCAGTGCCTTATGAGTGGGAAGATGTCACCATACATGGTCATACAGGGTTTTATCTCTTAAAATTACACCCTGGAGTTCACTAAACATCAGACCTTTGAAACCATCCTGCCTGTACCTACGTAGTATTACATCATTTGGCTCCCTGTGCAACCTCACCTGAGTGTTATTTTTCCCTTGTTGGAGAGCTGAGGTCAGTACTGGTAAGGGTAAAGGTAAAATACTTATTGTTTAGGAGGTATCACCCTTCTAATTTCTCCTTCAGGAAAAATGTACTTTATCGCAAATGCCACTGTCAGGCAGAAATGGCCATCTCTTACAGTTGTCCAACAGGATATTGTTAAACTTTTGGAGTTTGTCGTTACAACAGATGATGAAATACCTCAGTGTAGTGTTCATATTTACTTTCACGTAGTGTGATGTCAAAGTTATGCTTGAATTGTAAGAAAGATGAGACCATTGAGTAAAACAAGGAAATCAAGAAAAAGATTCAATTTAGGGGAAGTCTCATGTGTTTGTTTTTTACCCTGCCAGATAAAGGACATCAAGGAGAATGGGGCTCTTAAGAGACAGCAAGCCCCCTCCTCCGGGGGGGGGGGGGCGTGGAAGTAATTCTATTCTATTATCAGGACTCGATTTAAGTTTTGTTTTCTCTTAAAAATCAGGTAGCTTGACATATATACACACACAAAAAAATAATCATGTCGTGATAAATCTCAATGGAATGTGTTTTCCTTCAGTGCGCTAACATTTTTGTTCATCAAAAATGAAGTTCCAACTACCCCATGCAGCGTGGACACAACACCACTGATGACAGAGCCTGTGAGTATTGTGTGGGACAATTTGATTTGAAACATAAGATGGGGATGTATCTAAGCTAAGGTTTCCATTGCTGGAAAGAGACACTATGACCATGGCAACAAATATAAACTTAAACATTTAATTGTGGCTGGGAGGGGTTTAGTTCATTTTCATCACGGCAGGAAACATGGGAGCATGCAGGAAGATATGGTGCTGGAGAGGCAGCCAGGAGTTCTACATCTGGATTTACAGGGAGCAGAAAGAGATAGCAATACTGGGCCTGGCTTGAACCTCTGAAACCTTAAAGCCCGCCCCCAGTGACACATTTTCTCCACCAAGGCCACATCTAATAGCCCTATGAGCCTATAGAGGCCATTTTCATTCAAACTATCATAGGATTTAAGGACAAAACATAACTTTGACTCACATGTGAGAAGGTAGTATTTTCCATCCCTCATGGCTATAAAAATAGTTCCTCATATTTATCAGAAGTAGGTCAGGTTTCCTTGGTGATGCTCTTTCCCAAGCATGAGGCTAGCTTTTTGACTATAGATCCCTACAAGGTGTACAAATGTAACTTTTCATTGAGGATGCATTGGGGGTTTGCCAGTCCAGCAGATGAGAGATTAGCTTGGAAAAGGGAGGAAGGTGGCTGAGGAGTAGACAGAAGAAAGAAAAAGGCAAGGGGAGCTAAAGATGGACAATGAGATCATGCACCAGTAGAAAATGGACTTGATTTTCTTTCCATTTCTGGTTTGATCCATATCATGTTTTGCTTAATGACAATGACAGAAAATGCACAAGGAGGCACTGTTTTGACCATGAAGAATATAAGTTTGTCTGGAATAGCCAGCCAATCAGTTCTAAAAAGGGCCAACCTTAAAGAGATATGACATTTCTCAGATGTCCAGGGTCCCATTGCAAAGCTTGCATGAGGGCAAGTCCACGTTGCCAGGAACCCAGAGCCAGTCCTTCAGCCCCAGCCAACCTCTCTGTCTGCAGGGGGGCCCTGGCCACTTGCCCTCTCTGAGCCCATACCCTCAGCCTACAAGCTTTGCCTCCCTGGTAGCTTCACCACTGCACCATTCTTCTTCCCCTTTCCTTGCCTTTTTTCCCTACCAAAACCTCTATGAACGGAGATGGTTGACACCATTAAATTGACCTAAAAAGAAAGAGAGAAGATGGATATTGGCTCCTGAGTATCTTTAAGCACTACGTGCTTCAAGAAAAGATTTGGCACCCTGTCATGTGTTCCTCACCTGATCCAGGGATCTAGATGCCCCCCAGCTAACCACCCTTTGAACAAAGAAAACAAACAAACAAACACAACTGGAGAAGAGACACATGGTAGGCCCACTAGGTCTCCTAGGCAAAGTCAAGGAGTACAAACACCCAGAGTAAAGATCTCTGAGCATCACCATGGATGAGGAGGCAAGCCAGAACACTGACTGCGGACAGCCTGACTCAGCAGGGGCAGTGCACTCAGATCTAGCTTTTTTTCTGCACCAAGGACATGGTCAGCTGGAGGAAACAGAAGATTACAGTCAATAATAGAAATGTTAAATTTTCTTCAAATTTCCTCACAGCCTAACCTTGAAGCATGGCTGCAAGTATTTTAAGTCAGGAAAACAAAAACCAACATAGTGTTATGGAGAGAAAAGAGTCATTAAGATACTTATTGACTTTATGCATTCTACTGTAGAAAGTCTGATTTTTTTTTCTGGAGTCTAATTTCTTTAAGTTTATTAAAATACAATAGTGAACCTCGAGAACTAAATTTATCAAATAGCTACACATTAATCTGTGAAAAATGTAAGTTGAAAATTGGAGGGGCGGGGTCAGAACAGTGGCTCTGAACTCCCAGGGCTCATAGGTGACTTGTGTGTGTTTTAAGATGTGTTTGAGAGGGGAAGAATCCCTGGAAGTCTTTGTGTGGTGCTGAAGTTGTCTGCTGAAAGTCCTTGTATGTGGGTCTCTCTGATGACTTCTACAGGTAATCAACACAACCGAAGACCCCTTTCCGGATTCCTCCTGGGTGGATAGACTTTCTACCAAGTACCACCGCATTGTGTAAGACGAGGCAGCTTTGCTCTCTACTGTTGTTTCCTGTTTTCTAAAACAGACAGAGGGTCCAGAGAGATATGGTTAAGCTCATCTGATCCCAGGAAGAAAATGATCGTGAAAGCTTTCACTTCTACCTTCTATGGGACAGGGTTTGTTTTCTTTGCATTCTGCCAAGATTTAGGTATAGAAGATGCCTCCAGGAATACTATATCTGACTAGCTAGCCAGTGGCAAAAGCAACCTTATTTTGTAGGGCGTTAGCTCCAAAAGTAGAGGTTGTGGAACGACCAGGTTGTGAGTATTCACAGTCTAAGTAAACAGTGCCCTCCATGTCCTCAGATCACCCCAGGTCTGCCACCCTTCTTCTTTCACGTGTTTTGTGATCCCAAGTATCTGTTGTCAAATATAGTAGAATATATTGTGCCCATGAAAGTCCTGCCCCAATGTCTCCATCATAGCACCTCAGAGAGGCCTTAACAGCAGATCTCACTTTAGGGTATGAGGTTTTAGTGGTTTGCTTCTTTTTTTTTTTTTTTTGTATGCTTTTAGTTTGTGTTTATTTTTTCCTGGAGGGTCAAACTATTAAAACAACAATGACAACAAACCCACACTATAGTATGCAGTTTTCCTTTTACAGTCATGGCTATTTGAACTTTGTGGTTGTGATAACTTCTTTGGACCCAGGACATTGGAGTCATTGTTCGTTTTGTTTTGTGCAGGCTAGCCAAACTCTCTATCGCTGAGCTTTACAATCCCAGCCTAAGGACAGTAGATAAGTTACCTTCACAGCGGGGAATAAACCGTGGAATAAATGTTTGATTCAATTAAATGAATGAACAAAAATTAATCGAACTGTGAAAGACAAATATATTGCTATTTATGCTTTCAGAATGAACTAGTTTCCTAAAAATATTTTTAAAAATATTTTCATATATTTTCCCTACAAAGCGTGTCTTTCATTGACAGAATATTTGTGAAGGAAATGATTTTAAGGGCTGGGGATGTAGCTCAAAGCAGTTGCCTAGTAATGCAAAAGGCCCAGGAACCCATCCCAAGCACCACCTAAAAAGAAGTTCTAATCATCTTTGCATAGTCATGACTTTGGAGCACTCTGGAGCCATGGAGTCTTGTCCTTACTCAAGTCAGGGCTCTATCTGCAGTGTACAGGGAATATGTTGCCAGTGTGTACAGGGAGGGAGTTCTGGATTCTCATGTCCTTTAAATGTCCTTAAATAAAATTGGCAAGAAATTTGTTTTTAGGCTTATGGGAGTTTTTAATATATTTTGTGGTTTTGTTTGTTTGTTTGTTTTTTGACAGAATCTTGATATGTATTCCATACGTGCTTCAAACTTGCAATCCTCTTCTCTCTGAGATTACAGGGTATGCCACCATGTTTGAAGACAGGGAATCTTGTCTAAAACTGCTTGCCTCTTTTAAGTCTTTGTTTGCATGAAGACAGAGGGACTTCTTCAAGTGCCCATTTTCTCCCTCACCCCCAAATCCCTGGAAACTCCTATCCCCATTCGATCAAAGAAGGCCCAAGACCAGGGAATTAACAGTGTTTGAAATGAAACATTTTTTTCTCCTCATAAGGGAATTTTTTTTACCTAAAATATTAGTTTACCTAAAATATCAGTTAACACTTCTTGTCAAAGTCATAATCACATCTGTCTCTGTAAGCATTCTAAACAAAAATGAATTTGTCCATAACCTGCCATGGTTCCATGATGATCTTGGAACATATTTGTCAGGAGAACTTGAGAAACCCTATTGTCCACCCACAAATACCCCATACATTAGTTTATTTGTGTGGCTTACGACCCAACGGTAGCAATACCGTTACATATAATGACCATTTGTAGTAATGATTCCTTACTCCCTCTGAGTGTCTTGTCCTTCCACTATGACACAATAGACGCCTGAGGCTACACTTCTGTCTTCATGACTATGCCAGTCACAGAGACCAAGTCAGAGGAGTGGCTTCTGCTAAACTGCTTAAAATTTGCATATTGAAGAAAGCCTTACTTGTGGTTCCATTTGTGTATTGAAAACGTTTCCTCTGGCCAAGATTCACAGTGATTTCTTTTCATTTCTTAAGGGGCTGCAGCCTTGCAGTGATATCTGGAATACTCTATGGATCTGCATTTGTGCCAGTCATTTACATCAAGGACCAGAGCAAAAGAAACGACAGCATATATGCAGGTGCTAGTCAGTATGGTGAGTGAGGTGGTTTCCTCCTGATACTCTACCTATAGAAAAAGATCTACAACCAAGTCAGTTCTGCTCCATGCATTAGTCTTTTTCATTTGTACGTGGTGAATTAGAAGGCAGCAGGAGTAAAGGCAGCCATGGGCATTGGAATGTTATCATAGGACCTGTAACATACAAATGGAATCTATAGTCAGGATCCATTTCCACTCCTGGGATCTCTGCATGGGGCTCTCAGCTTTCCACTGAGGTTCAGAGATTATGAAGAGTCATTTGATGTCCAGTTTCGTAACCTCTGGGAAGATATGTGTTCTGTGCTTTTCGAAAGCTGAAGTATAGCACACAGTATTCTTTTTTTTTCCCAAACAATGGTCTTTTAATTCAATGATAATAAAAGAAACTGAAGCATATGGATGGAGGGCAGGGGAGGGAGCAGTAAAGAATAATAGAGTAAAATATAAATAGAATGAGACAAAGATTTTCTCTTAATTCTTGTATAGGAAGGTGGAATCCTCTGGTAGGACATGTGACATCTTTTTTTTTTTAAATACTTTATTTTTTTTTCTTCAAGTTACATCTCAGTCACAAACCCTTCCCTATTCCCCCTTCCTATCCCGCCCTTCCACCCTCTTCCCCCCAGCAGTTTCCCCTTTCAGTCCAACAGATGGTTCCTTCTCTTATAACAGTAAATACTATACAAAACAACAGATATAAATATGCCACATTTATGAGAGTTAAATGGCCCAGTATACCTTCCCAATGTCCAGTTTATACATATTTGGCCCCTGACTTTAACATTCTACTATCTAACCATCTCCATGAGTTTAAAGGTCTATATCTGACTCAACATTCATACTAACTTGCAACACTGATGCAGGAATGTATGGAGAGAAAATGGGAACTGTCCAGGCAGTCACTGGTATGTCATTTCTTAGTTTTGGAAGCTGCAGGCCCTGCACTTCCTATATAAGCAGATATATTTATCCCTCTCAGGTCTCTGAGGTGGTTGAAGAATAGACAGCTAGAGTCTCATAGTTAAATTTTGAGTTGTTTCGGAATCAAGAGGGTGTTATAGATCTAAGAAGATGTTTTTAAAAGCACACAGTATTCTTAAACCAAGTAAATGTCAAAGTATAAGCCAGTTTAGTCAGAGGATATTATTTTTCTTTTTTTTTCATAACTTTAAATTACATTTTGTTTCCCATGGAGAACTTGAGCAACACAAGAGGTAAGATAAGAATGCTGCAATAGAAACTTCTCTAAGCAGTCTTAGGATATCTTCTACAGGAGTAACTGAACCTCAAAAGTGGATGAGTTACAAAGGATCAGGGATTTCCCTCATATCTCTTAGCCACCCAAAATGAGGATTATTGTCTTCCTGAAATGAAACGGTCTTAGTTACTTTCTTTTTTTAATTATTTATTTATTGCTTCAGGTTATATCTCCATCATAGTGCCCTCTTTCCACCCTTCCCAGTCCCGCCTCCCCCCCCCCAGCCCCTAACCCTTCCATCCCACTCCTCTGGAGTGGAGTGTCCCTACATAATATTCCCCCATCCCAGTTCAGCAATCATATGAGTGCCAAGAGACTCCTCATACACTGGGGGACTACAAGGCACTCCCACCAGGGAAAAGTGTCTCAATGACAGGGAGAGAAAACAAACAAACAAAAAAAAGTCTATGTCCATGTTCCCTTTGGTGCATTGGTTGTAGTATAGATATCCTATACTATATAGCTAAAATCCGACTATAAGTGAATGGATGCCATGTGCATCCTTCTGAGTCTGGGTTACCTCACTCAGGATGAGGTTTTCTAGTTCCATCCATTTGGCTGCAAATTGCATAATTTCCTTCTTTCTGATAGCTGAGTAGTATTCCATTGTGTAAATGTACCACAGATTTTTTAATCCATTCCTCAGTTGAGGGACAACTGGGTTGTTTCCAGTTTCTACCTATTACAAATAAGGCTGCTATAAACATAGATGAGGAAACTTCCTTGTGATTCGGTAAGGAGTCATTTCGATGTATACCCAGAAGTGGTATGGCTGGGTCCTAAAGCAAAGCTATTCCAAGTTTTCTAAGATATCACCAGACTGACCTCCATAGTGGTTGCACAAGCCTGCATCCCCACCAGCAGTGGGAGAGGGTTCCCTTTTCTCCACAACCTCGCCAGCATGTGCTATCATTTGAGCTTTTGATCTTAGCCATTCTGACAGGTGTGAGATGGAATCTTAGAGTTGTCTTGAGTTGCATTTCTCTGATGATTAAGGATGCTGAGCATTTCTTCAAGTGTCTCTCAGCCTTTAGGAATTCCTCCTTTGTGAATTCTCTGTTTCGCTCTTTTCCCCATTTTTTAATTGGGTTATTTGGTTTCTTGGCATTTAATTTCTTGAGTTCTTTATAGATTTTGGATATTAGCCCTCTGTCAGATGTGGGGTTGGTGAAGATTTTCTCCCAATCTGTAGGCTGCCATTTTGTTTGAATGACAATGTCTTTTGCCTTACAGAAGCTTTTCAGTTTCACGAGGTCCCATTTATTGATTGTTGATCTCAGGTCCTGAGCTGTTGGTGTTCTGTTCAGGAAGTTGTCACCTGTGCCAATGAGTTTGAGGGTTTTTCCCACTTTTTATTCTAGTAGATTTAGTGTGACCAGCCTTATGTTAAGGTCTTTGATCCACTTGGACTTAAGTTTTGTACAAGGTGATAAGTATGGGTCTAATTTCATTCTTTTACAAGTGGACATCCAGTTGGACCAGCACCATTTGTTGAAGATGCTGTCCTTCTTCCACTGTGTTGTTTTGGCTTCTTTGTTAAAAATTAGGTGGCCATAAGTGTGTGGGTTTATTTCTGGATCTTCAATTCGATTCCATTGATCCACTGGTCTGTTTCTATACCAATACCATGCTGTTTTTACTACTATTGCTCTGTAGTACAGCTTGAAATCTGGGATGGTGAAACCTCCAGATGTTTATTTATTGTACAGGATTGATTTAGCTATTCTGGGTTTTTTGTTGTTCCATATGAAATTGAGAATAGCTTTTTCCTGGTCTATAAAGAATTGTGTTGGTATTTTGATAGGAATTGCATTGAATCTACATATTGCTTTTGGTAGGATGGCCATTTTTATCATGAGCATGGGAGATCTTTCCATCTTCTGATGGCCTCTTCAATTTCTTTCTTCAAGGGCTTGAAGTTCTTGTTGTACAGGTCCTTTACTTGCTTGGTTAGAGTTACCCCCAGGTATTTTATATTGTTTGTGGCTATTGTGAAGGGAGTTGTTTCCCTTATTTCTTTCTCAGCCCATTTGTTTGTTGTATAAAGAAGGGCTTCTGATTTTTTTTAATTAATTTTGTATCCAGCCACCTTGCTGAAGGTATTTATCAGCTGTAAGAGTTCTCTGGTGGAATTTTTGGGGTCGTTTATGTATACTATCATATCATCTGCAAATAGGGATAATTTGACTTCTTCGTTTCCAATTTGTATCTCCTTGATCTCCTTTAGTTGTCTTATTGCTCTAGCAAGAATTTCAAGTACTATATTGAAGAGATATGGTGAAAGTGGGCATCCTTGTCTTGTCCCTGAGTTTAGAGGAAATGCTTCAAGTTTCTCTCCATTTACTTTGATGTTGGCTACTGGCTTGCTGTATATTGCCTTTATTATTTCCAGATATGGTCCTTGTATGCCCGTTTTCTCCAGAACTTTTAGCATGAAGAGGTGCTGGAATTTGTCAAATTCTTTTTCCGCATATAGTGAGATAATCATGTGTTTTTTTTTCTTTCATCTTGTTTATGTGGTGAATTACGTTGATGGATTTTTGTATGTTGAACCATCCCTGGATTCCTGGGATGAAGCCTACTTGATCATGGGGTATGATACTTTTGATGTGATCTTGGATTCGGTTTGCTAGTATTTAATTAAGTATTTTTGCATCTATGTTCATGAGGGAGATTGGTCTGAAGTTCTCTTTCTTTGTTGGGTCTTTGTGTGGTTCAGGAATCAGGGTAACTGTGGCCACATAGAATGAGTTTGGCAGTATTGTTTCTGATTCTATTTTTTGAAAGAGTTTGAAGAGTATTGGTATTAGGTCTTCTTTGAAGGTCTGGTAGGATTCTGTGCTGAAACCATCTGGCCCTGGGCTTTTTTTGGTTGGGAGATTTTTAATGACTGTTTCTATTTCCCTAGGGGTTATAGGGCTGTTTAATCTGTTTATCTGATCTTGATTTAGCTTCAGTAGGTGGAATCTATCAAGAAAATTGTCCATTTCACTTAAGTTTTCATATTTGGTGGAGTATAGATTTTTAAAGTAGGACCTAAATATTCTCTGGATTTCCTCAATGTCTGTTGTTATTTCTCCCTTTTCATTTCTGATTTTGTTGATTTGGGATTTTCCCTCTGTCTTTTAGTTAATTTGGCTAAGGGTTTGTCTATTTTGTTGATTTTCTCAAAGAACCAACTCTTGGTTTCATTGATTTTTTTTTTGTATCATTCTTTTTGTTTCTAAATTGTTGATTTTAGCCCTAAGTTTGATGATTTCTTGCCCTTTTCTCCTCTTGGGAGTGTTTGCTTCTTTTTTTTTCCAAATCATCCAGTTTGGCTGTTAATTCGCTAATATGTGCTGTCACAATTTTCTTTTTGAAGGCACTTAGTGCTATGAACTTTCCTCGTAGCACAGCTTTCATTGTGTCCCATAGGTTTGGGTATGTTGTGCCTTCATTTTCGTTGGTTTTTAAGAAGTCTTTGATTTCCTTCTTTATTTCTTCCCTGACCCAGTAGTCATCCAGTAAAGAGTTGTTCAGTTTCCATGTGTGTGTAGGCATTCTGTTGATTCTGTTGCCATTGAAGTCCAGCTTTATTCCATGGTGGTCTGATAAGATACAAGGTGTTATTTCAATTTTCTTGTATCTGTTGAGGTTATCTTTGTGACCGACTATATGGTAGATTTTGGAGAAGGTTCCATGTGGTGCTGAGAAGAAGGTGTATTCTTTTGAGTTTGGGTGAAACGTTCTATAGATATCTGCTAGGTCCATTTGGTTCAAGAGCTCTGTTAGACTCATTATTTCTCTGTTTGGTTTCTATCTTGATGATCTGTCCATTGTTGTGAGTGGGGTGTTGAAGTCTCCCACTACTAATATGTGGGGATCGATGTGCGATTTAAGTTTTAGGAGAGTTTCTTTTACAAATGTAGGTGCCTTTGTATTTGGGGCATAGATGTGCAATATTGAGATGTCCTCTTGATGAATATTTCCTGTAACGAGTATGTAATGCCCTTCTCTGTCTTTTTTTATTAACTTCAGTTGGAAGTCTATTTTGCTTGATATTAGGATGGCTACTCCAGCTTGCTTCCTGGGTCCATTTGCTTGGAAAACCTTTTCCTAGCCCTTTACTCTAAGATAGTGTCTATCTTTGTTATTAAGATATGTTTCTTGTAAGTAGCAAAATGATGGGTCTTGGTTTTTTTGTTTGTTTGTTTTGTTTTTTTGTTTTTAGAGACAGGGTTTCTTTGTATAACAGCTCTGGCTGTCCTGGACTCACTTTGTAGACCAGGCTGGCCTCGAACTCACAGAGATCCGCCTGCCTCTGCCTCCCCAGTGCTGGGATTAAAGGCATGCACCACCACCGCCCAGCGATGGGTGTTGTTTACATATCCAATCTGTAAGCCTGTGTCTTTTTATTGGGGAGTTGAGTCCATTGATCTTTATGGATATTAGTGACCAGAGGTTGTTATTTCCCATTATTTTGTTATAGGTGGTGGTCCTGTTTCTTTTGGTTTAGTTGCTGTGGAGTTTTCTGTTTCCTCTGTTTTCTTGGGTGTAGTTATCTTCTCTGAGTTGGAATTTTCCTTCTAGGATCTTCTGTAGGGCTGGATTTGTGGGTAGATATTGTTTAAATTTGATTTTGTCATGGAATATCTTGTTTTCTCCATCTGTAGATAGAGAGTTTTGCTGGGTTTAGTAGTCTGGCTGGGTACCTATGTTCTCTCAGGGCTTGTAGGACATCTGTCCAGGCCCTTCTAACTTTTAGAGTTTCTGAGGAGAAGTCAGGTGTAATTCTGATGGGTCTGCCATTATATGTTACTTGACCTTTTTCTCTTATGGCTTTTAATATTCTTTCTTTGTTCTGTCATTTGGAGTTTCAATTACTATGTGGCAAGAGGAGTTTCTTTTCTGATCTGATCTCTTTGGTGTTCTGTAAGCCTCTTGGAATTTTATTGGCATCTCTTTCTTTAGGTCTGGGAAGTTTTCTTCTATGATTTTGTTGAAAATGTTTCCTGGACCTTGGAGTTGGGAGTCTTCTCTTTCTTCGATGCCTATAATTCTCAGGTTCCATCTTTTCATTGAGTCCTTGATTTCTTGGATGTTATGGGTGAGGACTTTTTTAGCTTTCTCATTTTCTTTGGATGTTGTACTGATTTCTTCCATCGAATCTTCCACACCTGAGATCCTGTCTTCCATCTCTTGCATCCTATTTTTGATACTCATGTCTGTAGTTCCTGTTCTCTTCCCTTGATCCTCCATTTCCACTCTTAACTCTGTGTTTTCTTTATTGCTTCCATTTCCATTTTCATGACTTGAAATATTTTATTCGTTTTGTGTATTTCCTGCTCCAATTTGCTTGTCTTTGCCTGGAAATCTTTCATCTCTTTTAAATCTTTCATTGCCTTGTCTCTTTCCTGTTCAAGTTGGGCCACTTTGGCTTGGAGCTCTCTAATAGTATTATCTATTGCTTTTGCTTGTGAAATTGTGGATTCTTTGAATTCCTTCATAGATTTACATTCTTCTTGAAAGGACTCTATCACTTTCCAGACTGTAGAATTGTTGTTGTTTTCATGTGTTTCAGCTGTGGTGAAGTGGTCAGGCTTTCTGTACTGTCATCTTTGCATTTTGTTGGGGTCATAATTTCCTGGCTTTTGTTGATTCTGCTTTTTTGCTGTCCTTTTGCCATTTGGTTGTTCTTAGCTGTTTGTTCCTATTGTCTTCTGGGCGTGGAGCCAAAGGGGGTGCTTTAGTGTAGCGGTCATATTGCTTGGTGATCAGTCGCTTTCCACTGGCTGGATGGGGCCTTGTGTGAAGGTTCTCAGTGTGTCTCCGAGTGCTCACCCCTTCCTGTTTTGTCCCAGTTGGGTACTCAGGTGATGGGTTGTGATGGTGATGTGTTCCTGTAGGTTCCTGGGATCCAACTGAACTTCGTATAGATGGCAGTGCAGGTTGGTAGGCTGCACAGGCTGTTGGGTGGGGTTGTAGCTCCCCTGAAGCTAATGTGTTGGACCGTGTTTGTGGTCCTCCCCGGTTGCTCACAGGGGGTTCTGAAGGTCAATGTGCATCTAAGAGCCAGAAGCACTGTGAGCTGGTGCAGCCTATTCTCAGGCAAGGAGGAATGGCCCAGGATTGTTTCCCTGCACATAAGTCAGAGCTCTCTATGTTGCATGCATACTGAGTGTTCAGCCTGCAGCGGCTCTGCTGGTATGGTACTGTGTGTCCAGGCACAGATTCTGTGGACTCTGGAGGTCCCAAGTTTGGGGGTTGAGGCTGCCTGCTGGAGTCTTGAGAGGACCCAACTTCACGCCCTTAAGATGAGTCACTCAGCAGTGTCTCCCAGGTCAAAACCTTACCGATCCAAGGGTGGAACTACATATGCTTAAGCTCTGGTTTCTCTCCAGAAGGGCCAGCACTAGCAAAAGAGTCTAAAATAACCCCACAATTTGCCCAGGGCTTGGACCCTGTGGAGGACAGATCTGCCTTCCAACCTGGCTGCCCTTTCTGCCACTCTCGCAAGCTCCACCTATGTGTGTATGGAGCTGGCTTTGGATACTGGCAAATGGGGCTACTGTCTTCCAAGTTCCGGTACACAGCAGTCGAGCTGCCACATAAACTGCTGCCGGAAGAGTGTCCTGCTGTTCAGTCCAGCTGCAGCGTTTTTTTCCAATGACTGTAAATCCAATAGAGGGACATACGTATGTCCAACACCCCTCTGGGGAAGCACAAATATGCTTGCGCTTTCTAAAATGCAGCTGTGGACCCGCTGGCCACTAGGCTGACCTGTTGTGGAACCGTCAGCCACTGTGCATCCCGCCACTCAGGTGCGCTGCTAAGAGTGTATGGCACTCCCAAGGGTCCGCAATCTTTCACTAAATAGCCAGAATGCCTTCATGGGATCTGGGGGCCCAGTAGGCTGGTGAGTAACCCTGTGTGGGGTTCTAATCTGCCCACTGTGTATTTGAGTGGTTCTTACCCTGTGTCTCTCCTGGTTGGGGTTCCCGATTCCCGGATTCAGCAGCTTCTGTGCGTGTCCAAGAGAGGGGAGGAGAGTCCTGCCCAGGGACTTTTAATGGTCCCTGGGTAGCTGGGTGAAACCCAGGGGGATCGTGTCACTCAGATTATTGTACAACATCTTATAACTCTGTGGCTTTATGGCTGTTTTCCCTGAGTTCAAAATGTGTCCGTGCAGGCTGCCGCCATCTTGGATTCCCCCAAAGGATATTATTTTTCAAGCATAAAGTGGTATGTCTCAAAGAGTCAACACAATGCCTCCAGTTCTAAAATAAGTATTTCAGGAGCAAATTAAGCATTCTGTGAAATAACCCTGGGCAAGCTGAAAGGGAGAAAAAAAGAAGATTCACTCTAGGGGGCCTTGTAACTCCATGGAACCATGGCATACTTAAGGAAGCAAGAACAAAGTGAATTCTGGATTATATGACATGGAAAATCAATGTGATTTATTAACTAGATAAAAGAGAAATTTGAGAGGAAAACTCCTAAGAAGCAGATGAGACAGGAAGTCACCCCAGAGGTCAGCTTGAGTTGTTGAGGTTGGCTAATGATCTAGAGGCTGTCAGCTCCTTTCCTCCTTTCTGTTCTTTGCTCCATGTGCAGTACTGGAACCTTCTACTGACCTTCTTTATTTTAAGGGTTTTATGTAAATTCTTTTTTAGACTTTTTTTTTCTTTTTAAAAGATAATAACTAAAGTAAAACTTAATCAAAAGAAGGAGAGAAAAACAAGATGGAGGAAATAAACAGAGCCAAAAATGAGTTTGACATCTATGTAGAACATTTGTACACTTGCTTGAAGTAAGTCATGAGTTAGTCTCTCAGAATTCGTGTGGCCACAAGGGAAATCAGTTCAGTCCCATAAGTCAAATAAAAACAATTGACTGTTCAGGAAGAAAATCATTCCTGGTCCTGGGACATAATGAGCAATGTCCTTCACTGTCTCTATCAATAGACATTGAATTTTTAGGCATTGTTCTCACAACTGTGGCTGTGTGATGCAGTCTGTCAGGAACATATACTTCATTGCAGTTTGTTAAAATATAACCCTCAATAGGCATTACTCTAATTTATTTAACAGCACATGTGTATCATGTGCTCTTTTGTACGGACGCTGGTTATCCCTTATTGCAACTGACACTATTGCTCTCTCCATTTTACAGTTGAAAAAAATTAAATCAGCGAGACATTAGGCAGTAGTCTTCTCATGTCCCAAGTCAGCGAAGAAGGACTTGCCTTCATGGTCTGTGCTTTTAAAGCATGGTTGTGATATCTTTTTGTGAGTAGATGGATGCATTTCATTTCTACGATCTACACTGTGATTTCAGGTTTAGAAGAAGAGACAGATATGCAGTTCAACTTTTCATCCAAGAGCACACGGCTCATCTCTGTCAAAACTGTAGATGAGAGACGTGTTGACTCCAAGGTGGATTCCCCAGCCAAGCCCCTGCAGTGTACCCATGTGTGTGGCACAGGGCCATCTGCACAGGCTGTCAGTGACATTAACGTTTCCCAAGATGGGCCACCACCACCGTGTGTCATTATCCATCCCCGCCTTGCCGCTAGTGTGTTGTAAACAGTTAGACAAAGCTGTCTTTGGAATGACTTCCAAAGCTTTATGACCTCCTGCACAGCTGGCATCTGCAACAGAAGTGCTGATCTCTGATGGATCAACAGACCATGGAGTTTGGCCACATACGAGTGAGTGCCCGTTCTCACCCACATGCTCCTCTCCAGTCTGCACTGAGCTCTGCTGCAGTTGCTACAGTCCATAGTAACAATAGGGCTGCATACTTTTGACATCACAGTCAGATAATACTCACTGTTTCTTACTGAGATTTCCAGGGTTACTATGAAAACTAGCCTGATAAGTTTCACTGTAGTTACTTGTTTAATATTTCTAGACTTTAAATCTGTTTATTAAAATTCTATACAAACAGCACATTGGAGAATGAGGATAATTAAATGTGATTAATGATCCTTTGCACTTAAGTTAAGTTTCTGTGAGTTTGTTTTATAGTCAGAAATTAAAGTCTGTTTAGGTGACTTAAATGATAGCTGCATTTCGATATCTGTGCTTGCAGATTTAGACTACATTTTTGCACACTCCTGTGGCATCTTTCTAACCAGTACAGCCTACTTTGTGGCCTATTGTGTAGCCATGAAAAATAAGCCGAAGCTGTATCCAGAGGCTGTCTTACCAGGTAAGAAAGAATATTAACTACACAAAATCTTAATATTCTGTAAAAGTGCCATTTAGCTTCCACTAAATAACTTGAATAATCATTACAGAAGAAAAAGGGGGGAGGGATGGAACAAGGGAGGGAAGGAGGGACAGTGGGGGTTACAGTTCTCTTAAATGCTCTGGCTCGGTTCACCATAAAATATGAGGTATTGAAAAATAAAACTGTATACAAAATCTTGATCATTAGTACAGAACCTAAAACTGTCAAAAATGAATTTTGATGCCTCCTGTTCTAAACCTGTGCTTTGTGGATCATCAGTCCTTACTATTTTTTCTACCATTTTAAGATTTTATTTCAAGTCACTGCCCTGTTCCTCTATTTACAATAAAAAAGTATCAGCAGATAAGTGTCTGCAGCCACTTAGAAAAAATAATTTGTCCAAAAAGGGAAAAAAATGCCTGGAGAGTTAACTGAATGTGTGCTTTGGATCATAATCCCATTGATTGCTAAAATAACAATAGTTTCTCATTGAAGAGTCCAGCATACTTCAATATGGAACATATATCCACAAGTAAATATTTTTGCATAAAATAAACCATAAGCAATCTGATGATTTTGAATGTCTGGTTGATAGGCAACAGCAGAGTATTTATTGAACACATGGCTAAAGCATTGTGGACTACTTAGCTAGGGTCTTTACTTAAGGGTTGGGATTCTGTCTTCCCCCAGCTCTAGTACCAGTCCCAACCTCACTCCTCAGGATGTGTCAGAAACAGTACTGCTAGACCCCTCGCCCTTACCCAGTCCCTACCTCAGCTGCTCCTCAACATCAATACGGGATAACTGTGAGGATTTTCATCCTCACAGCAGCCTAGAGCAGAAAAATCATTCCGTTTCTAAAGTGACAACACAGCATAGCTCTAAAATCCATAGGGGCCAACATTGTTTATAAGAATACTTTCATTTGTGCGCTTTCACGTTCCGTGGTTTAGAAGGGGTGACTGTTCAGCAGTGGACCACGTGCCTCCCTGTGTGCTCCTTTGTGTTCCAGGCTTCCTGTCAGGGGTGCTGTGGTCTATCGCTACCTGCTGCTGGTTCATAGCCAACCACTCGCTAGGCCCTGTGATCAGCTTCCCAATCATCACGGCTGTAAGTGGCTGGATTCCTGGGTTGTTTTTACAGTAAAAATAGACAGGCTGCCACCCTCCAGTCCACACGCTCTTGATTGCTAAGGAGTGAACGATTTTGTTTTTATCCTCTTTTTTTGTTTGTTTGTTTTTTTGAGACAGGGTTTCTCTTTGTAACAGCCCTGGCTGTCCTGGACTTGCTTTGTAGACCAGCCTGGTCTCGAACTCACAGAGCTCCTGCCTCTGCCTTCGAGTGCTGGGGGGATTAAAGGCATGGGCCACCACGCCCGGCTTATCCTCTTTTTTTTTTTTAAACAGGTTTGTTAATGCCTAATCTTCTGCAGTCTTTCCTAGTTTTACTTAATGTTGTCTGGGATACATTATAATTTTCTATTCATAACTCTTTCAGTCCCATTTGTCTGACACTATATAACTATGATGTGAAATTAAAAGTACTGCAGACTGCTCTCGGCAAGGTTTGTCCCTGGGTTAAAGAAGTTTTCAGAAATTATGGTGACACTAACTGTGGGAACTGCTGTCTGCTTGGGTGGGGTTTGGGGGCTTAACTATGTGAGACATAGGTAACAGCAAAAAACCAAAGTGTTTATTTTGACATAGCGTAAGTAATGCTGCAAGCATCCCCATTTTGAAGATGAGGAAGTTGAAGCAGTAGCAGCAACGCTTCCTGAATCACAGAACTGGCGGAAACAAGAAACTTGAGAGAACAGTTCCCACAGCTCCTGTGGGCCACCAGTTCATCATCACCTTACAGTCTCCCGTCCATTGTAGTATATGAACACAGGCGTTTTCTTTAAAGATTTTATTGTTACTATTTTTAATTATGTATGCCTGTGTATGGACATACGTACCTGAGTGCAGGTCTCCCTGATCTGGAGTTGCAGACAGTTGTGTACCGTGCAGCATAGGGACTGGGAATGAAACTTGGGTCCTCTGCAAAAAGCAATAAGGCCTCCTACTTGTTGAGCCTCCACTCCAGTGTTACTTATTCTCTTCTGACTAGTTGTTCTCCTGATTCCTAAATAATCATCACAAACATTCTTTTTCTAAGTCATTTTACTAGCACACATGTGTAAACATAAAAAAAATAAACATTAACTAGTCTGAGGCAGAATTCATAAATGCTTGATATGAGCTGTAGGTTTCAAATTGTATTTTCCTTGTTCCCAAGACAGTATCTTTGTAACCTAGGCTGGCCTCAAATTTGGAATCCTCCTCCTTTAGTCTCCAAAATATTAGACATTACAATTTTGTGTCATCAAGCCTGGCTTACACAGTGTTATTTGGATTGTTCTGTATTCTTTAAATAACCTTCAAACAAAACTAAATTCAAATAATCTGAGTAATTTTTCTCATTTATAGAGCCTGTGTGTTGCCATGAAAAGGAAACGCCTAACTCTGCAAGTCTCAAAATTTGTTTTATTAGATCTAAAGTCTTTATAAAACAGAAGAAGGAGAGGGAGGAGAAGGAAGGAAGACGCCATTTCCTGTTCAAGGACTCTCTCAGGCTCTGTTCCCTTTCTTCCCTGGCAATTGTAAAACTAAATTAATTCATTCAGCAAGCGTGGTTTACCTTTCACTGCTGTTAGCAGCTGTATTTATTGAGCACCTATGTACAGAGCATCCAGCTAAGCACTTCAGGTTCGGCTTCCTAAGACAGCACCAAACCCAACCCACCCTCTATTTCAAAGGCTGACTTAGATGTAACTAGTATTATCCCACAGAAGGGAAATATGGTTCAAGTGTCCCAAGCAGCTCTGTGAGATGCTTTTCTCTTTTGCTTCCTTTTGCCTGGGCTGTACCTTACTTTAGCACAATATCACTTCCTAAAACCACACATATCCTCACAGCAATGCTCAGAACATGGCTAAAGGAATAGTTAGAAAATCATCAGGCAGGAAGCTTCCAAGCCCAGTGGCACTCTATGGCCCTGTCTCCTCACTTCTTCTCTGGAGGGAAGTGCATTTTTTTTTTTTTTTTTTTCAGAATGAAGAGGATAAAGATCCCTGAGCAACTGGTGTAACTTTGGTATTGGTGTGTTGTTCCTTCTTTGGTTTCCTCCCACCCGGTCAAGGCTATGTCCCTTATTTGATTTGGATTCCGAGGATCCGCATTTCACACCACGGGTGTAAGGCGGTTCCTTTGACCTTGTTCTCTGGACCCCTTGACGCTGACCTCACCGATGCTGCTACATGGAGAACAATGCATTTTTATTGCTTCCCTTACATGCTAGAAGCAGTGGAATCAAACTTTGTTTGGGCTAGCCCTGTAGACAGTGGGAGTAGCGCAGGGAGAGAGAACATTGTGGAATTGTTTATCAAAGCCCTTACAGAGTCCCTGCAGGGCTTGAGGGAAAGTGCTTGAAATTCTGCTCTCGTATGTCTCCTTCACCAGCATCACAGCTAAGCCAACCCCATTGTTTTCCTTGCTGGTGCAGAACATTCATACCAGATCTGAACAGCTTCACATTTTCAGATTGTAGGAATGGGCCTTTTCTCTGACCTATTTCTTCTCATTTCCTATTTTCTGCATTTTTTTCACTCTTGTCCTTGCCTCCCTCCAGGAACTCCCATTGCTTGCTTACTTGGTTTTATTTTTCTATATAGCTATCTTTAGTCTTCCTTTGGGTTTAGTGTGAGACAAAGTTGAGTAGTCTGCACAGGGACCTGATATTGTCATTGTCTATCAGGCAAAGATGCCCTTGCTTCATCTAGAAGATCAGATCATGTAAGAATGCTGAGAAAATTTAAAGTGTATTTATATACTTTATCAATCCCTTTATATGTGTTAAGAGTCAAGAGAAGAACAAGCTATATTGAGTTATTTTAAAAGAGGAAGGTTATTTGTTTCTTTTCTTCTCTGTCCTTTGTTTGTCTGTTTTGTTTTTGTTTGGGGTTGGGTTTCTTGTTTGCTTTTGTTTTGTTTTGTTTTGTTTGAGGGAGGTCATTTGGTTTTTTTGGTTTTTGTATTTAGATTTAAACCCAGGATTTCCCATTCTCCAGGGAAGCACTGTACCACTGAGGTATAGCCCATCCCCTTTTCAAATTTTACTCCACTTTTTAAGACAGTTTTGCTAAGCTAACCAGGCTGGGTTTGAATTCAGTCTATACTCCTATCAGACCTTCAATTTTCAATCCTCCTGCCTTAGCTTCCCAAGTATCCAGGACTATATCACTAGGCCTGACTAAAATAATTTATCATAAACATATCACATTAACAAAAAGCATTTAGTTTGATAAAATATTATGGTATCACCAAAATAATAATAATAATGACCACGAAGACAAAAACAGCAAAAATAAATCTGTTGTATTTAATGATGTTACCTTGATTTGGGGATCAATGTATAATTAAGGTTTAGATTATAGGGTTGTTTTCTCTCCCTAAAAATATTTTACGTTGCCTGTAGCTTACTGTATTTTTCTGGGACACAGTTACATAAAAATATCTAATAAAATTAAAGTTAGGTTTTTTTGTTTTTGTTTTTTTATTTAAGGGTCCTGGACTTATCGCTGCACTTTGGGGTATCTTCATTTTCAAGGAAATACAGGTAAAGATGAGGAAATGATTGCTGTCCCCAAATATTAGTCTCCTCTAGGAAATTGAGTACTTTGGGTAGGTTTCTGAATTCAAAGGGGAACAGACCCCACGAGAACATCATTGTACTGCTGTGAGATCAGATGGGGGATAGCAAAATGCCCCCACTTATAACAGAAGCCTTGGATTTTAAATTTAATTACATCAATTTACAGCATCCTTTCTAGTTCACCAAGTCTGTCTGGAGAGCCCTTGAGTATAGCCCTTCTCTAAGCAAAGTTACTGAGTGCGTGTTCTGAACTAGTAGTACTGGTGGCTAGGTAAAGGGTGAAGGCCTGAAGTGTTAGTGTGTAACAGAAGTTGGTCTCACTTGGCAGCGCTGGCTGCTGCATTCCACGTGTAGAGAATTAGACACAGGCTCCAGTACCTGAGGCTCTCAGCAAGTCAGACAGCTTACCTGGCCTAGACCCAGCTTAAAAGCTCTGATCAAAGGTAAATTAATGTGCTCTAACCTGATTCTTTATTAAACTGCAGAAAGAGTATGTTTAATTTGGGTCTTTGAATTACCTGTTAAGGGCCATTACTCTCTTTTTAGAAATAGCTTTTAATTTACTCTTTTATTTATTTGTGCATGTGTGTCAGTGTGCAGGTATGTGCATGTGAGTGCAAGTGTTTACAGAGGCCCGAAGAGGGTGCTAGATCCCCTGGAACTAGAGTTCAGGCAGTTGTAAGCTGCCCCATGTTGGGTGCTGGGAACTGAACTCTGGTCCTCTGGAAGAGCAGCAAGTCCTCTTAACCACTGAATCGTCTCTCCAGCCTCAAGTGTGATTGATTAATCGTGATAAGAGTTCTGAGTTTGAAAGCTCAGCTCCTTAGCATTGTCCACACCCTCCCCATTCTGGGGACTATAGGCCTGTGGGGGCCATTCATTCACACCACCACACACTCACCATTCACCTGTCCTTGCTCCAGGCATGCTAAAACCACCCTGGCAACAGCGAAGCTCCCTAACAGCCACAGTCTTTGTACATAACATCCATTCCTCCTGGAATCCCCAGTTGCTGCTCCCACTTTCTTGGGCCACAGCATCTCAGGGTTGGAGGCCAAGGTCTACTCCAAACCAGCTAGCTCCTTGAAGAGTCCAGGAACACATGCACAAACTACATAGTAGTTGCTTGTTAAAAGCCCTCACATGTAATGTTCCTTTGCTTTCTCTTGCAAGGGATGCATTGAGGACACTCACATGTGTTTATTATTCAGTGGATGAATTCATAAGATTCTGGAAGGTTTTCCTAGAAGAATCACTAATTGCTGGGAGAGGACATAAAAGAAGAAAGAGGGAGAAAGAGAGGGAGAGAGAGAGAGAGGGAGAGAGAAAATCAGGCCTGTGTACTGGTAGCCAGAGCGGATGATTCAGTAAAGCTCTATGATGGTCTTTTTAAAGTATACATACTGTAAATTGAAATTTGATTCAGGTTTCTTATTCACTACAACCATCATTGTTTTTATTACTCAGGGTCTCCGAAACTACTTACTAATGATGCTTGCTTTCGGCATCATATTGACCGGGGCCTTGTGCACCGCTTTTTCTGAAATGTAACTATTCACAGCAAGACCAGCAGATGGCAACAGCAGCTAGGAGACCGCCTCTTCCGCCCACACTGATACTGCGGACTGATAATCTGTCTGTGTAGCAAAGGATCTCTGCCACTCTGGGAATGAATGGAAAAATGTTTACTCCACAAATGTGAGAATGAAGAGAGACCGTGTTTCAGTCCAGCATTCATGAAAACTCTTTCCAATAAGCTGTTCACGAAGGCAGGCCTTCGCTAGGGGATTCAAAGACAAGCTGCATTCTCGGGTCCTTCTGTCCGAGGGTGCTGGCTGAATCCGTGTCTGCTTAGTACTGTAATCCAGAGAATAGGATGCAGTTTGTACGAAGGAAATTACCATCCGCGTTTAAAACTTATTAATGAAGAGGAGCGGAAATAAATATTTTGTTGGTTTGAGGGAAGGAGCGCAGACTTACCTGATGAAATTCAAGTTCAAAGACATCAGGCTCCTTTGCTAGAGAAAGTAAATGTCATGGTTGCTAACTGAGTGTGTAAAAGGCCAGTCCATTATTTTTAGCCAAAAAAAAATTATTTTTACTTTAATATTGCTCATCTCTTAACATTGCCTGCCCTTCCTAGCTCAAAATATTTTGAAAATTATTCCAGGTAAAATCCATCCTCAGAGAGCAAGTCACCACTACTCACAATATGTATGTTCAATGTAATGCATACATTCACAAGCACACGTGTGTGTACTCTGGTCCAGACTTGGAGAACAAAGGTTTTATGGTTTATCAGGTTCAGTTGAAAGGAAGCATACTTGTTTGACCGCACAGCTATTTTTTTTGTTCTTAAAACCCAGTTACTTAAAATCATCTTCATTGGAAATGTTGTTTTGATCCTGTCTTAACTGATTTCTAGGAGACAAAAGAACATAGCAAGTGTGTTGATTTGATTCCTTAAGAAAACAACCTGCAGGCACACTGCTCATCACCGCGGTCTCTGCAACCTCACTGTAATAACTGTGTGTTTGCCTGCGCCTCTTACACATTCCCTCCTGTTGCAGTACTTTACTGTTCTGGAGAAATGGAACAGCATCCTGTACCTGCCTAGGCTTAAACCTCATCGATGCTCCAAATAAGTCGTGTGGACCTTTGGACCTGAGCCTCTGGCATGGCATGCTTCCATGAAGGGAACTTAATGATAGTGTGCGCCCTGAATTATACTGTCCAGGGTAGCTACATCTGTAAATATGTGAGCCAACATCCCCTTTCCTGAAAAACACTCTAAACTTGTTTGCTATTGTTATTACATGTGAATCAAGGGGAAACAAAGTTTACAGATAGAAAAAAAAACTTTAGAACTTATAAAAATAACTGTCCTTACCACCCTCATCCTAATTATGCTTTGTCCCGCCAAATCAGAAATGTCACTGGAGTCCCTGTCTAATCACTGTATTGCTAACACGAACAATATTTGGTAATAAGAATGTCTTTTAGCCATTTCAGTTTTTACTTGAATTGTTATTAAATTATGTTGATGTGACAACTTCTGAATAAATTTACATGACAGAAAAGCTATGATTCTTCTTTAGATCTATTTTAGAATTGTATAGTGGGCAGCCTTTAACTATTCTTTGTAAGGTTGCACGCAGAATTTTAAATAGGAAGTAAGGAAATTGCAAGAAAAAAAAGATTGGTAAAGGGGGGAAAAAAAACAAGTGATGACTACAATGTTAATAAAACTATTGTGGTGGTGGAACAAGCTTTCCCAAAATGGTTACCAAACAGTTTACGATTCATGGCTACGTTACAGGGGCAGATCTGAGTCTTAGCTCACTACTGGTGTTTGCCAGGCTCGGTGTCTTTTGGAATAGGGGTATGTGGTCATTAGGAAAGGGAAAGCCCTCCCTTTGGAGGGGACTGGTGAGCTGAGGGAAAGGCTCAAACAGCACAGGCCAGGTTCACTGAGCCACTGAACCCTTTCGAATCCCAGGCTTAGCTCCCGGTTCTTGCAGTCTCTCCACTGAACCCTTTCAAATCCCAGGCTTAGCTCCCGGTTCTTGCAGTCTCTCCACTGAACCCTTTCGAATCACAGACTTAGCTCCCGGTTCTTGCAGTCTCTCCACTGAACACTTTCGAATCACAGACTTAGCTCCCGGTTCTTGCAGTCTCTCCACTGAACCCTTTCGAATCACAGGCTTAGCTCCCGGTTCTTGCAGTCTCTATGTGTCCCATGCAGTTTAGTTGGGAAGGGCTTCCAATGCTCTCTGCCCTTGGTGTCTGTGTGTTCATCTTGACATAGGCCCCGGTGCTTGTTTATTTCTTTGTTTGTGTCCCTCCTCTCCTGCCGGTTAACATAAAGGAGCAACTATGTAATCTCCACTTAAAACTGCATAAAATAAATGGAGCCACCCAATAAAGCCGAAGGTCAGATTGTGGGATTTGCAGAACAGAAAATAAGGAATCTTGGGGTTAGCAGTAGAGCATTTCCTTTGATCTACGAATCAGTGAACCAGTCTTTGTTCCTGCTTAGCTTCACTTACTATGACTGACTGACTAACATACCTGTCGTTGCTACAAATCAGATTGAATTGGAGAAACTAAGTTGGACAACTGTGTGTACAGCATGATACACTTGAAGGAAATCGCTAGTGAGCAAAGTGGCCCAAATGTATATTTATATAAAACATTAAAAGCCAATGTGTCAGGAGGGCCAAGATGGCGGCGACCTACACTGACGCATTTTGAATGTGGGGGAAAAAAGAGCCATAAAAAACACAGAGTTATTGGGCACTGTGCAAAAACCAGAGGGGCTAGACCCCCCCCCCCCCGGAACACTCACAGCTCCCAAGGGACTGTTAAAAGTCCCAGGGTAAGGCTCTCCCCCCATCTCTCGCAGACACGGAAGCCAATAAACCGAGGATTCGGGAACTCCCATTTGGAGAGGTGCCTGGTAAGATCGACCCCAACACACACCAGGCAGAATCAGAAGCCACTTGGCGATCGATCACTAGCCTACTGCGCTCCCCACACCTCAGGAAGAACTTATAGCCACTTAAGAAACTTTGCGGGACAGTGGAAGTCTTAGCAAGGAAGAAACAGGGCGCTCGGCGGGTGGTCCGAGCCGCTCGAGACGCAGAGGTTCCGAGAGAGCGGGAAGCCACCGGCGGGCAAAGTAATCAGGGTGGGAAGTAGGCTCAGGCAGGCGGGAGGGGCCGAATACCCGCGCACTCACGACAGCACAGCTGGGGCGCGAGCCCAGCATGGGCAGGGCCAAATCCACGCAAACCCACAGCAGGACAACTGGGAAGGGAGCCCACCATGGGCGGGACCAAGGATCCATGCACCCACGGCAGGACAACTGGGGAGGGAGCCACGCGCGGGCTGGGCCAGGGATCCACGCACCCACGGCTGAGATGCTAGGGTGAGAGGCCCACTCAGGCGGCCAGAGGATCCGGAGCTTGGTGTACCCATGGCCAAGCAGCTAGGGAGGGAGACCCACAGCTGGGCAGACAGGGAGGGAATCAGGCACAGGGGTCAGGCCTGTGGCGAGAAGCCTAGTGAGAAACCAGAAGTAAGGGGACCATAGCTGTATTCTGGAAAATCCAGACATATTAGGTATAGAGCCAGACCCTGTCAGCCTCCGTGATGACAAACAAAGCCCACAAAATCTGTGCCTGGGCAAACAGGTCCATACCATCAGAACCATCACAGGCTGATAACTCAGAGTGCAACATAGAGAAGTCTGAATTGGGAGCAGTGAAACAATCCTGGTCCATTACTCACAACCTGGGAATAGGCTGCACCAGCTCACAGTGCTTCAGGCGATTAAAACCACAGTGACCCTGAAATTCCCCTGTAAACAACGACAGATAGCCAAGTAACTCATCCCCTGCACCAAAGCATCCACTGTGGATCCAAGCACAGAAAATGACAAGAACAGACAGCTAAACGCATCCAATGGCCAAAGGTCCAAGAAAAAGTAGAAATCAAGGAAATATGACTCCAACAAAGCAGAATGATCCTAGCTCATCCAATTCGGATGCCCTCACACCAACAGAAGCACATGAAAATGTTGACAATTATGCATTATGGAAAGTGATAGAGTCCCTTCAAGAAGAACTTAAATCTATGAAGGAATTCAAAGAAGCCACAATTTTACAAGTCAAAACAATTAACAACACCATTAAAGAGCTCCAAGCCAAGGTGACAGAGCTTGAACAGGAAAAGGACAAAGCAATGAAAGATTTTCATACAAAAACAAGCAAGCTAGAGAAGGAAATGTACAAAACGAACAAAACGATACAAGACATGAAAATAGAAATAGAAACACTAAAGAAAACACAGTCAGAGTTAAAAGAGGAAGTGGAGAATCAAGGGATGAGAACAGGAACTACGGATGTGAGTATCAACAATAGGATGCAAGAGATGGAAGACAGGATCTCAGGCATGGAAGATTCGATGGAAGAAATCAGTACAACATCCAAAGAAAATGAGAAGGCTAAAAATTCTCTCACCCACAACATCCAAGAAATCAAAGACTCAATGAAAAGACGGAACCTAAGGAGTTTGTAGGCAGAAGCTGAACTTCCAGGCTTTACTGAGGTTCTAGCTGGGGCATTGTGTAGAGCTGAATGGTCTTAGCGATATTGAGTTGTTGTGGTTGTAGGCTTTTGATGGAGACATCTATTGAGGGAGTCTGTCAGGCTGAATCATCTGGGTCACTCGTCTTCTTTTGGTGTCTGATTCTGATTTCTGCTGAGGGTTCCGTTGTCCAGTTGTCCCTGGGTTTCTTGAATGGATGCTTTGATTCTCCTGGAAAGATAAGAACAGAGCCCTGCCCTAATCCTCACTCAGGGACAATCACCCTCTTTTTTTTGGGGGGGGGGTAGGTAATATTTCTCCTGAAGCAAATTTGGTTTTTGACAATATATAAAGTGTTATCTTTCAATCTGGTTTAAAGAACATCTAAACAGCTGAGAACAGAAGGACTGAACATAAAAGGATTGTATTAACATTTTTAACCATTTTTCCATTTTGGTTTGGGCCCCAAACAGGTTTACTACGACCCAAATCAGCAGGAAGTCATTTTAAGAGAGCAACGTCCCATACCCAGAGGGTGGGGAGGGTGTTTCTCCCCCCCCCCTTTTTCGGTTATTTGAAGGACAACTGAAAACTCTGTTATTTAGGGGAAGAGATTACAAGTTGTTAAATGGTCCTGTTAAATGGGTTTTGGAGGTTAGACCCAGGGTATTCCTTCTTTCCCTTTTCTGTATCCTTCTTTATCTCCTATGTAGGAATGCACGGACTTGAGAAAAATCGAGACATAGACAGCACAGGAAGGATCAAGAAGAAAGGTCACATTAATGAATATGCCCGTATACCCTTTTATATTGATACAAAATTAATAGTATATTTGGCTAAAGTGGTATTGACCATTGTTTATTGTGCAAAAATAAGATTGTATTGGTCTACGTCAGTATTGATATTTGTATATTGATACAAAATTAAGATTATAGTTGGCCACAATATTATTGACCCTTGTATATTGACGCAATATTAAGATTGTATTGGGCCGCATAGGCATTGATCTTGGTATATTGATACAAAATGAACAGTATATTTAGCCACATTTGAATAGATCTTTGTATATTGATACAAAATTTAAGGTAACGCTTCCTAATGGTATCGTACCTAGAGATACTTAAAAATGAAATGTGAAGCTCTGGCCTCTTGATACCAACCGTCTTAAACTGTTTAGGATAGTTAAGAAAAACAAACTCCTAGTCATGCATGCATGTCACCTTGTTAGCTACTAAGACAGTCTATCACAGATATACTATAAGCTACTCAGTAATCAAGTTGTTAAGAGACAAGCAACATTTGCTTATCTAAACACAAGAGATAGATAGGACATCTTCAAAAACCCCAAGAGATCTGCAGAATATGGCATTCAAAGATGTGGTCTTAAATTAAGATTTTTTTTTGATATCGTGACATATCAGCTCCTGACAGCACCCCCTATTCTACTCCAAGTAGAAGATAAGCATCAAAGAATCTCCAGTGTAAGATGGTTGAATTAGTGGCAAGCCTATCTCTTGGCATGTAAAAACTCCTTGCTTCAACTGCAGACAGACTGCTGTCCAAAAAAGACAAAACTTGGTAGCAGGGAAGTCGACAGCCTAGCTCTGCCAAGACAGGGTAGGTTAGTCCTTCACAATCCCTGCTCTACAATAAATGTCTGTCAGAGAAACAGGACCAAAAGGCTGAAGACTGATGCTGGAATGTATGGAGAGAAAATGGGAACTGTCCAGGTAGTCACTGGTTTGTCATTTCTTAGTATTGGAAGCTGCAGGCCCTGCACTTCCTATACAATCAGATATATTTATCTTTCTCAGCTCTCTGAGGTGGTTGAAGAATAGACAGCTTGAGTCTCATAGCTAAATTTTGAGTTGTTTAGGAATCAAGAGGGCGTTCTAGATCTAAGAAGATGGTTATAATAGTGATGCAAGTTACTATGAAAACTAAGTCAGTTATAGAACTTTAAACTCATGGAGATGGTTAGAAGGTAGAAGGTTAAAGTCAGGGGCCAAATATGTATGAACTGGACATTGGGAAGGTATACTGGGCCATTTAACTCTCATAAATGTGGCATATTTAATTCTGCTGTTTTGTATAGAATTTACTGTTATAAGACAAAAAACCATTTGTTGGAATGAAAAGAGAAGCTGTTGGGGGGGGAAGAGGGTGGAAGGATGGGACAGGAAGGGGGAATAGGGAAGGGTTTGCGACTGAGATGTAACTTGAAAAAAAAAATAAAGTACTTATAATAAAAAAAAAAAGAAAAGACGTAACCTAAGAATTATAGGTATAGAGGAAAGAGAGGACTCCAGACTCCAAGGTCCAGGAAATATCTTCAACAAAATCATAGAGGAAAATTTCTCAAACCTGAAAAAAGAGATGCCAATAAAAATCCAAGAGGCTCAACAAGAGGGTGGAAGGGCGGGATAGGAAGGGGGAATAGGGAGGGGTTTTTTACTGAGATGTAACTTGAAGAAAAAAAAATGAAGTATTTAAAAAAAAATCCAAGAGGCTTACAGAACACCAAACAAATTAGATCAGAAAAGAAACTCCTCTTGCCACATAATAATTGAAACACCAAATGTAAAGAACAAAGAAAGAATATTAAAAGCTATAAGAGAAAAAGGTCAAGTCACATACAATTGCAGACCCATCAGAATTACACCTGACTTCTCCTCAGAAACTTTAAAAGCTAGAAGGACCTGGACAGATATCCTACAAGTCCTGAGAGATCATAGGTGCCCAGCCAGACTACTTTACCCAGCAAAACTCTCTATCAACATAGATGGAGAAAACAAGATATTCCATGACAAAATCAAATTTAAACAATATCTCCCCACAAACCCAGCCTTACAGAAAATCCTAGAAGTAAAATCCCAACCCAGAGAAGAAAACTGCACCCAAGAAAACAAAGGGAACAGAAAACCCCTCAGCAACTAAACCAAAAGAGGCACAGGACCACCACCTATAACAAACTAATGGGAAATACCAACCCCAGGTCACTAATATCCATTAACATCAATGGACTCAACTCCCCAATAAAAAGACAAAGGTTTACAGAGTGGATGTGCAAGCAAGACCCTTCCTTTTGCTGTATACAAGAGACACATCTCACTACCAAACATAGACATGACCTCAGAGTAGTGTGGACTGTGAAACGGTTTTCCAAGCAAATGGACCCAGGAAGCAAGCTGGAGTAGCTATCCTAATATCAAACAAAACAGACTTCCAACTGAAGTTAATGAAAAAAGACAAAGAAGGGCATTATATACTCATTAAAGGGAATATTCATCAAGAGGAAATCTCAATACTGAACATCTATGCCCCAAATACAAAGGCACCTACTTTCGTAAAAGAAACACTTCTAAAACTTAAACCGCACGTCGATCACAACACATTAGTAGTGGGAGACTTCAACACCCCACTCACAACAATGGACAGATCATCAAGACTGAGACCAAACAGAGAAATATTGAGTCTAACAGAGATCATGAAACAAATGGACATAACAGATATCTACAGAATGTTTCACCCAAACACAAAGGAATACACCTTTTTCTCAGCACCCCACGGAACCTTCTCCAAAATCAACCACATAATTGGTCACAAGGATAGTCTCAATAGATACAAGAAAATTGAAATAACACCTTGTATCTTATCAGACCACCACGGAATAAAGCTGGTCTTCAACAGCAAAAGAATCAACAGAAAGCCTACACACACATGGAAATTGAACAGCTCCTTACTGGATGACCACTGGGTCAGGGAAGAAATAAAGAAGGAAATCAAAGACTTCTTAAAATCCAACGACAATGAAGACACAACATACCCAAACCTATGGGATACATTGAAAGCTGTGCTACGAGGAAAGTTCATAGCACGAAGTGCTTTCAAAAAGAAAATTGTGACAGCTCATATTAGTGAACTAACAGCTAAGCTGGGTGAATTGGAAAAAAAAGAAACAAACACTCCCAAGAAGAGCAGAAGGCAGGAAATCATCAAACTTAGGGCTGAAATCAACAACTTAGAATCAAAAAGAACTATACAAAGAATCAATGCAACAAAGAGTTGGCTCTTTGAGAAAATCAACAAAATAGACAGACCCCTAGCCAAATTAACTAAAAGGCAAAGGGAAATACCCCAAGTCAACAAAATCAGAAATGAAAAGGGAGAAATAACAACAGATATTGAGGAGATCCAGAAAATATTCGGGCATTACTTTAAAAATCTATATTCCACTAAATTTGAAAACCTAAGCGAAATGGATAATTTCCTCGATAAATTCCACCTACCAAAACTAAATCAAAATCAGATTAACAGCTTAAACAGCCCAATAACACCCAAAGAAATAGAAACAGTCATTAATAATCTTCCAACCAAAAAAGCCGAGGGCCAGATGGCTTTAGCACGGAATTCTACCGGACCTTCAAAGAGGAACTAACACCATTACTCTTCAAACTCTTCCACCACATAGAAACAGAAAGAACACTGCCAAACTCATTCTATGAGGCCACTGTCATTCTGATTCCTAAACCACACAAAGACCCAACAAAGAAAGAGAACTTCAGACCAATCGCCCTCATGAACATAGATGCAAAAATATTTAATAAAATACTAGCAAACGGAATTCAAGAACACATCAAAAGTATCATACACCATGATCAAGTAGGCTTCATCAAAGAAATGCAGGGATGGTTCAATATATGAAAGTCTATCAATGTAATTCACCACATAAACAAGATGAAAGAAAAAAACGACATGATAATCTCGCTAGATGCAGAAAAAAGCATTAGACAAAATCCACCACCCCTTCATGCTAAAAGTTCTGGAGAGAATGGGCATATAAGAACCATACCTAGAAATAATAAAGGCAATATACAGCAAGCCAGTAGCCAACATCAAATTAAATAGAGAGAAGCTTGAAGCATTTCCTCTAAACTCAGGGACAAGACAAGGATGTCCACTTTCACAATATCTCTTCAATATAGTACTTGAAGTCCTTGCTAGAGCAATAAGACAACTAAAGGAGATCAAAGGGATAAACATTGGAAATGAAGAAGTCAAATTATCCCTATTCGCAGATGATATGTTAGTATACATAAGCGATCACAAAAACTCCACCAAAGAACTCTTACAGATGATAAACAACATCAGCAAGGTGGCTGGATACAAAATTAACTCAAAAAAATCCGAAACCCTTCTCTATACAACAAAAAAATATACCGAGAAAGAAATAAGGGAAACAATCCCCTTCACAATAGCCACAAACAACATAAAATACCTGGGGATAACTCTAACCAAGCATGTAAAGGACCTATACAACAAGAACTTCAAGCCCCTGAAGAAAGGAATGGAAGAGGCCTTTAGAAGATGGAAAGATCTCCCATGCTCATGGATAGGTAAGATCAACATAATAAAAATGGCTATCCTACCAAAAGAAATATATAGATTTAATGCAATTCCTATCAAAATACCAACACAATTCTTTATAGACCTGGAAAAAGCTATTCTCAACTTCATATGGAACAACAAAAAGCCCAGAATACCTAAATCAATCCTGTACAATGAAAAAACATCTGGAGGTATCACCATCCCAGATTTCAAGCTGTACTACAGAGCAACAGTAATAAAAACAGCATGGTACTGGTATAGAAACAGATCAGTGGATCAATGGAATCGAAATGAAGACCCAAACCTGGACCCACACACCTATGGCCAACTAATCTTTGACAAAGAAGCCAAATCACACAATGGAAGGACAGCATCTTCAACAAATGGTGCTGGTCCAACTGGATGTCCACTTGCAAAAGAATGAAATTAGACCCATACCTAATACCTTGTACCAAACTTAAATCCAAGTGGATCAAAGACCTTAACATAAAGCCGGCCACACTAAATATACTAGTAGAAAAAGTAGGGGAAACCCTCGAACTCATTGGCACAGGTCACAACTTCCTGAACAGAACACCAACAGCTCAGGACCTGAGATCAAAAATCAATAAATGGGACCTCATGAAACTGAAAAGCTTCTGTAAGGCAAAGGACACTGTCATTCGAACAAAACAGCAACCAACAGACTGGGAGAAAATCTTCACCAACCCCACATCTGATAGAGGGCTAGTATATAAAATCTACAAAGAACTCAAGAAACTAAATGCCAAGAAACCAAATAATCCAATCAAAAAATGGGAGATGGAGCTAAATAGAGAATTCACAAAGGAGGAATCCTTAAGGGCTGAGAGACACCTGAAGAAATGTTCAACATCCTTAATCATCAGAGAAATGCAACTCAAGACGACCCTGAGATTCCACCTAACACCAGTTAGAATGGCTAAGATAAAGAGATCAAATGATAGCACATGCTGGCGACGGTGTGAAGAAAGGGGAACCCTACTCCATTGCTGGTGGGAGTGCAGGCTTGTGCAACCACTATGGAGGTCGGTCTGGCGATATCTTAGAAATCTAGGAATAACCTTGCCTCAGGACCCAGCCATACCACTTCTGGGTATACACCCAAAGGACCTCTCACGGAGACATAGGGAAGTCTCCTCATCTATGTTCATAGCAGCCTCATTTGTAATAGCTAGAAATTGGAAACAACCCAGATGTCCCTCAACTGAAGAATGGATTAAAAATCTGTAGTACATCTATACAAGGATTATTACTCAGGTATCAGAAACAATGAAATCATGCAATTTGCAACCAAATGGATTGATCTAGAGAAGCTCATCCTAAGTGAGCTAACCCAATCTCAGAAGGATGCACATGGCATCTATTCACTTATAGTAGGATTTTAGCTATATCGTACAGGATATCTGTACTACAACCAACACACCAAAAAGAAAATGGACATAAACTTTTTTTTTATCTTTTTCTTTTTCCTTCTCCTTTTTTTCTTTTTTCTTTTTCCTTTTCCCTTCTCTTTTTCCTCTCCTTTTTTGTTGATATTCTTTGTTTTTGTGGGTTTGTGTGTTTGTTGGTCTTTTTTTTAGTATTCCCCCAGTAGCACGGAGACACGTTTCACTGGCAGTACTGCCTCGTAGGCCCCCGGTGAATGAAGAGGCTCTTGGCCCTCATATGACTCCTGATCTGTGGTGAGAGACTGTTAGGCAGGGACACTCCACCCCAGAAGAACAAGACGGAAGGGTCAGGGGGTAGAGCATGGGAGGGTGGGGCTGGGAAGCGGGAAAAGAGGACAATATGATAAGGATGTAACCTGAAGCAACAAACAAATAAATTTATTAACTAAAAAATAAATAAATAAATAAAAGGCAGGTGGCAGGGCTGAAACACTGTGAATGGAACAGAGGATACTGCCTTTCGGCCTGGTTTTGCAGACCTCCACGTTTCGAGAAGCCGTGGAGCTAAGGTAAAATACAAAAGAATTGTGGTGTTGGCCCATGCCTTTGACTACAGTGGAGACAGGGGGAGCACCGTAGAGTTGGTGGTCTTATGTATTCTGGAGTCATATGGAGCGGAGTGGTAAGGGTGCATACTCTTGGTCCCACCATTCACGAAGAGTACACCTTGGTCCCAGCACACTGGAGACAGAAACGGGCAGATCTCGGAGCTCAGGGTCAGCCTGATGCAGGGCAAACTCTAAATAGAGAAAGACTTCGATCCAGGAGTGGTGGAACACATCATTGATCCCTTCAGATGGGAAACACAGGTCTCTGATCCCAATAATTAGAGTTCAGAGACACACACATGGGATTTGGAGAGACCTAGGTTTGGAGGCTACTTACAAATGGCCTTCTCGATTCAGGCAGATTGTCCTTTAGGATCTCAAAATATATACACTGGAGCTGGTTTAGCTCCAAGGTGACAGAATGATATCTTCTTTAAACCGGATTGAAAGATAATGCTTTGTATGTTGTCGGAAGGCCAAATTTGCTTCAGGAGAAGTATTACCTAGCCCCCCCCCCCAAAAAAAAGAGGGTAATTGTTTCAGGGTTGGGATTGGGGCAGGGCTCTCTTCTTATCTTTCCAGGAGAATCAAAGCGTCCATTCTGGGAGCCCGGGGACGGCTGGACAGTGAAAACCTCAGCAGAGACCAGAATCAGGCACCAAGGAGGACGAGTGACCCAGTTGATTCAGCCTGGCAGACTTCCTCAATAGCTGTCTCCATCGGGGCCTGCAACCACGGCAATCCAATGTCGCTGGGACTGTTCAGCTCTATACAATGCCCCAGCCGGAACCTCAGTGAAGCCTGCAAGATCAGCTTCTGCCTACAAACCCCTTAGGTCATCTAAACAGCTGAGAACAGAAGGACTGAACATAAAAGGAGTGTACTAACATTTTTAACCATTTTTTCCATTTGGGTTCAGGCCCAAACAGGTTTACTATGACCCAAATCAGCAGGAAGTCACTTTAAGAGAGCGACGTCCCATGCCCAGAGGGTGGGGAGAGTGTTTCTGGGCCCTTCTTTTTGGTTATTTGAAGGATAACTGAAAACTCTGATATTTAGGGGAAGAGAATACAACCTGATAAATGGTCCTGTTTAATGGGTTTTGGAGGTTAGCCCCAGGGACTTCCTACATTTCCTTTTCTGTATCCTTCTTCCTCTCCTATGTAGGAGTGCATAGGCTTGAGAAAAATGAGACATAGACATAGCACAGGAAGGTCCAAGAAGAAGGGACAGATTATTGAATATGCCCTTATACCTTTGTATATTGATAAAAAATTAGTAGTTTATTTGGCTAAAGTGGTATTGACCATTGTTTATTGTGCAAAAATAAGATTTATTGGATTACATTGGTATTGATCTTTGTATTTTGATACAAAATTAAGATTATAGTTGGCCACAATGTTATTGACCCTTGTATATGGACGTAATATTAAGATTGTATTGGGCTACATACGCATTGATCTTTGTATATTGATACATAATTAAGAGTATATTTAACCACAATTGAATAGATCTTTGTATATTGTTACAAAATTAAAAGTAACGCTTCCTAATGGTATCATACCTAGAGATACTTAAAAATAAAATGTGAAGCTCTGGCCTCTTGATACCAACCGTCTAAAGCTGTCTAGGATAGTTAAGGAAAACAAACTCCTAGTCATGCAAACATGTCACTTTGTTAGCTACTATGACAGTCTATCACAGATATTCTCTAAACTACTCAGTAATCAAGTTGTTAAGAGACAAGCAACATTTGCTTATCTAAATACAAGAGATGGATAGGGCATCTTCAAAAACCCCAAGAGATCTGCAGAATATGGCATTCAAAGATGTTATCTTAAATTAAGATTTTCTTTTTTTTTTTATATGGAGACATATCAGCTTCTGACAGCACCCCCTATTCTACTCCAAGTAGAAGATAAGCATCGAAGAATCTCCAGTGTGAGATGGTTGAATTAGTGGCAAGCCTATCTCTTGGCATGAAAAAACCCCTTGCTCCAACTGCAGACAGACTGCTGTCCAAAAAGGACAAAACTTGGTAGCAGGGAAGTTGACAGCCTAGCTCTGCCAAGACAGGGTAGGTAAGTCCTTCATAATCCCTGCTCTACAACAAAGGTCTATCAGAGAAACAGGACCCAAAGGCTGAAGACTGATGCAGGAATGTATGGAGAGAAAATGGGAACTGTCCAGGCAGTCACTGGTATGTCATTTCTTAGTTTTGGAAGCTGCAGGCCCTGCACTTCCTATATAAGCAAATATATTTATCCCTCTCAGGTCTCTAAGGTGGTTGAAGAATACACAGCTAGAGTCTCATAGTTAAATTTTGAGTTGTTTAGGAATCAAGAGGGTGTTATAGATCTAAAAAGATACTCTTAAAAGTGTGTTGCAAGTTAGTATGAATGTTGAGTCAGATATAGACCTTTAAACTCATGGAGATGATTAGATAGTAGAATGTTAAAGTCAGGGGCCAAATATGTATAAACTGGACATTGGGAAGGTATACTGGGACATTTAACTCTCATAAATATGGCATATTTATATCTGTTGTTTTGTATAGTATTTACTGTTATAAGGGAAGGAACCATCTGTTGGACTGAAAGAGGAAGCTGCTGGGGGGGAACAGGGTGGAAGGTTGGGATAGGAAGGGAGAATAGGGAAGGGTTTGTGACTGAGATGTAACTTGAAGAAAAAAAAATAAAGTATTTTTAAAAAAAAAGCCAATGTGTCAGACTCATAGCGATTGTTAGGGCCAACAACGGGATTACCATGTCAGTAGGGGAGGAAGTGATTGGTTGATGCAAACAGCATTAACCAATCATGTGAACACACTTAGCTTTTGGTTGTCATTTATGACACATTTTTTGTATCTTATGAGGCATTTTGTATTTTTTGTCTTTTGTAAATTTTACCTTGATACGTAAAAGATTTAAAAGAATTGGAGTTAGAGGGTATAGACAATGGAGTTGAGTCTTTGGGTTGGAAATACACAAATGTGGACAAAGAGAAAAACTAGCCCTGGATGTCCTGGTGGCATAAGTCTGTCGTTTGCAAGGTGACTGTGTACACTCACAGACCCCTAACATGACAGAGGGGCAGGTGTGAACAGTCAGCGCGCTTGTACTCCCACTACCTCTCCAGCACATCTCTTTGTAAACTGGCACACCGGCACTCGCAGCTCTCTGTCAGGATCCCTGGAAAAGACAGAATCCTGGAAACACCTCCTTTTCCTAAGCCACACTCAGAACAGGTGCATATTTTCCTGCATCTGTTCCTGAGCTGCAGCAAGCCTTTGGGCTCCACCTGAGTTCACACCCCTCCTAGACTCTGCCTGCCATGCTTTCAAGTATTGCAAATGGGGGAATGCATTTGCAATCCACCTTTACATCAACACTGTGTCCGTTACAGATAAGGGAACTGTCCCATCGCCAGCCTCACAGGTTCCTGGTTTTCAAAACCCTAACCCTTCCTAGGTACGTAAGTATCTTGACTTGGGGCGGCCAAGATGGCGGCGAACTGCACGGACGCATTTTGAATGTAGGAAAGAAGAGCCATAGAAAACACAGAGTTGTGGGACACTGTGCAAAAACCGGAGGGTCTGGCCCCTCCAAGAACACTCACAGCTCCCAAGGGACTGTTAAAAGTCCCAGGGCAAGACTCTCCTCCCATCTCTCTCAGACACAGAAGCCACTAAATCCGGGATTTGGGAACTCCCATTTGGAGAGGCGCCTAGTAAGATCGATCCCAACACACTGCAGGCAGAATCAAAGGCCACATGGTGATCGCCCACTAGCCTACTGGGCTTCCACACTTCAGCAGGACCTTATAACTACTTAGAAAACTTTGCAGAATAGTTGAAGTCTTAACAAGGAAGAAATAGGGCGCTCAGCGGGTGATCCGCAGCCGCTCGAGCTGGAGCAGGAGGCCGGCGGGCAGAGCAGTCGGGGTGGGAAGCAGGCGCAGGCGGGTGGGGCTGAAGCCCGGAGCACCCTCAGCAAAGCAGCAAGGGAGGGAGGCCGGCTCAGTCGGCGGGAGGGGCAGAAGCCCCACACACCCACGGCAAAGAAGCTAGGGAGGGAGGCTGGCTCAGACGGCGGGAGGGGCAGAAGCTCCGCCCATCCACGGTGGAGCAGATAGGAAGGGAAGCAAACAGGCCTGTGGCGGAGAAGCTTACTGGGAAATGAGAAGCCAGGGGACCATAACTGTATTCTGGTAAACCCAGACATATTAGGTGTGGAGCCGGGCCCTATCAGCCTCCGTGACGACAAACAAAGCCCACAAAATCTGTGCCTGGGCAAACAGGTCCATACCATCAGAACCATTACAGGCTGATCACGCAGTGTGCAACATAGAGAAGTCTGAACTGAGAGCAGTGAAACAATCCCGGACCATTACTCACTACCTGGGAATAGGCTGCATCAGCTCACAGAGCTTCAGGCTATTAAAACCACACTGACCCTGAGGTCCCCCCTGTAAGCAACGACAGATAGCCAAGCAATTCGACTACTTCACCAAAGGATCCCCTGTGGATCCAAGCACAGAAAACGACAAGAACAGACAGCTAAACACACCCACATGGCCAAAGGTCCAAGAAAAACTAGAAATCAAGGAAATATGACTCCAACAAAGCAGAATTATCCTAGCTCATCCAATTCGGATGACCTCACACCAACAGTAACACATGAAAACGATGACAATTCTGCATTATAGAAAGTGATAGAGTCCGTTCAAAAAGAACTTAAATCTATGAAGGAATTCAAAGAAGCCACAATTTTACAAGCCAAAACAATGAACAACACTATTAAAGAACTCCAAGCCAAGGTGACAAAGCTTGAACAGGAAAAGGACAAAGCAATGAAAGATTTTCATACAAAAACAAGCAAGCTGGAGAAGGAAATGTACAAAACGAACAAAACCATACAAGACATGAAAATAGAAATAGAAACAATAAAGAAAACACAGTCAGAGTTAAAAGAGGAAGTGGAGAACCAAGGGAAGAGAACAGGAACTATGGATGTGAGTATCAACAATAGAACGCAAGAGATGGAAGACAGGATCTGAGGCATGGAAGATTCGATGGAAGAAATCAGTACAACATCCAAAGAAAATGAGAAGGCTAAAAAATCTCTCACCCACAACATCAAAGAAATCAAGGACTCAATGAAAAGACGGAACCTAAGAATCATAGGCATAGAGGAAAGAGAAGACTCCCGACTCCAAGATCCAGGAAATATTTTCAACAAAATCGTAGAAGAAAACTGTCCAAACCTGAAAAAAGAGATGCCAATAAAAATCCTAGAGGCTTACAGAACACCAAACAGATTAGATCAGAAAAGAAACTCCTCTCGACACATAATAATTGAAACACCAAATGTGCAGAACAAAGAAAGAATATTAAAAGCTGTAAGAGAAAAAGGTCAAGTCACATACAAAGGCAGACCCATCAGAATTACACCTGACTTCTCCTCAGAAACTTTAAAAGCTAGAAGGGCCTGGTCAGATATCCTACAAGTCCTGAGAGATCATAGGTGCCCAGCCAGACTACTTCACCCAGCAAAACTCTCTATCAACATAGATGGAGAAAACAAGATATTCCATGACAAAATCAAATTTAAACAATATCTACCCACAAACCCAGCCCTACAGAAAATCCTAGAAGGAAAATTCCAACCCAGAGAAGAAAACTTCACCCATGAAAACAAAGGGAATAGAAAACCCCTCAGCAACTAAAACAAAAGAGGAACAGGACCATTACCTATACCAAACTAATGGGAAATAACAACCCCAGGTCACTAATATCCATTAACATCAATGGACTCAACTCCCCAATAAAAAGACATAGGTTTACAGATTGGATCCGCAAGCAAGACCCATCCTTTTGCTGCATACAAGAAACACATCTCACTACCAAAGATAGACACTACCTCAGAGTAGTGTGGGCTGGGAAAAGGTTTTCCAAGCAAATGGAGCCAGGAAGCAAGCTGGAGTAGCCATCCTAATATCAAACAAAACAGACTTCCAACTGAAGTTAATGAAGAAAGACAAAGAAGGTCACTATATACTCATTAAAGGGAATATTCATCAAGAGGAAATCTCAATACTGAACATCTATGCCCCAAATACAAAGGCACCTACTTTCGTAAAAGAAACACTTCTAAAACTTAAATCGCACGTCGATCACAACACATTAGTAGTGGGAGACTTCAACACCCCACTCACAACAATGGACAGATCATCAAGACTGAGGCCAAACAGAGAAATATTGAATCTAACAGAGATCATGAAACAAACGGACCTAACAGATATCTACAGAACGTTTCACCCAAACACAAAGGAATACACCTTTTTCTCAGCACCCCATGGAACCTTCTCCAAAATCGAACACATAGTTGGACACAAAGATAGTCTCAATAGATACAAGAAAATTGAAATAACACCTTGTATCTTATCAGACCACCACGGAATAAAGCTGGTCTTCAACAGCAAAAGAATCAACAGAAAGCCTACACACACATGGAAATTGAACAGCACCTTACTGGATGACCACTGGGTCAGGGAAGAAATAAAGAAGGAAATCAAAGACTTCTTAAAATCCAATGACAATGAAGACACAACATACCCAAACCTATGGGATACATTGAAAGCTGTGCTACGAGGAATGTTCATAGCACTAAGTGCATTCAAAAAGAAAATTGTGACAGCTCATATTAGTGAATTAACAGCTAAGCTGGGTGAATTGGAAAAAAAAAGAAGCAAACACGCCCAAGAGGAGCAGAAGGCAGGAAATCATCAAACTTAGGCCTGAAATCAACAATTTAGAATCAAAAAGAACTACACAAAAAATCAATGAAACCAAGAGTTGGTTCTTCGAGAAAATCAACAAAATAGACCCCTAGCCAAATTAACTAAAAGGCAAAGGGAAAGAACCCAAGTCAACAAAATCAGAAATGAAAAGGGAGAAATAACAACAGAAATTGAGAGATCCAGAAAATATTCGGGTCCTACTTTAAAAATCTATACTCCACCAAATTTGAAAACCTAAGCGAAATGGACAATTTCCTCAATAAATTCCACCTACCAAAACTAAATCAAAATCAGATTAACAGCTTAAACAGCCCAATAACCCCTAAGGAAATAGAAACAGTCATTAATAATCTCCCAACCAAAAAAAGCCCAGGGCCAGATGGCTTTAGCACGGAATTCTACCGGACCTTCAAAGAGGAACTAACACCATTATTTTTCAAACTCTTCCACCACATAGAAACAGAAAGAACACTGCCAAACTCATTCTATGAGGCCACTGTCATTCTGATTCCTAAACCACACAAAGACCCAACAAAGAAAGAGAACTTCAGACCAATCTCCCTCATGAACATAGATGCAAAGATACTTAATAAAATACTAGCAAACCGAATTCAAGAACACATCAAAAATATCATACAACATGATCAAGGAGGCTTCATCCCTGGAATTCAGGGATGGTTCAATATACGAAAGTCTATCAATGTAATTCACCATATAAACAAGATGAAAGAAAAAACCACATGATAATCTCGCTAGATGCAGAAAAAGCATTTGACAAAATCCAACACCCCTTCATGCTAAAACTTCTGGAGAGAACGGGCATACAAGGACCATACCTAGAAATAATAAAGGCAATATACAGCAAGCCAGTGGCCAACATCAAATTAAATGGAGAGAAGCTTGAAGCATTTCCTCTAAACACAGGGACAAGACAAGGATGTCCACTTTCACCATATCTCTTCAATATATTACTTGAAGTTCTTGCTAGAGCAATAAGACAACTAAAGGAAATCAAAGGGATAAACATTGGAAATGAAGAAGTCAAATTATCCCTATTCGCAGATGATATGTTAGTATACATAAGCGACCCCAAAAAACTCCACCAAAGAACTCTTACGGCTGATAAACAACTTCAGCAAGGTGGCTGGATACAAAATTAACTCAAAAAAATCAGAAGCCCTTCTTTATACAACAAACAAACATACCGAGAAAGAAATAAGGGAAACAACCCCCTTCACAATAGCCACAAACAATATAAAATACCTGGGGGTAACTCTAACCAAGCAAGTAAAGGACCTGTACAACAAGAACTTCAAGCCCCTGAAGAAAGAAATGGAAGAGGCATTTAGAAGATGGAAAGATCTCCCATGCTCATGGATAGGTAGGATCAACATAATAAAAATGGCTATTCTACCAAAAGCAATATATAGATTCAATGCAATTCCTATCAAAATACCAACACAATTCTTTATAGACCTGGAAAAAGCTATTCTCAACTTCATATGGAACAACAAAAAGCCCAGAATAGCTAAATCAATCCTATACAGTAAAAAAGCATCTGGAGGTATCACCATCCCAGATTTCAAGCTGTACTACAGAGCAACAGTAATAAAAACAGCATGGTACTGGTATAGAAACAGACCAGTGGATCAATGGAATCGAATTGAAGACCCAAACATGGACCCACACACCTATGGCCAACTAATCTTTGACAAAGAAGCCAAAACCACACAATGGAAGAAGGACAGCATCTTCAACAAATGGTGCTGGTCCAACTGGATGTCCACTTGCAAAAGAATGAAATTAGACCCATACCTATCACCTTGTACAAAACTTAATTCCAAGTGGATCAAAGACCTTAACATAAGGCCGGCCACACTAAAGATACTAGAAGAAAAAGTAGGAGAAACACTTGAACTCATTGGCACAGGTGACAACTTCCTGAACAGAACACCAACAGCTCAGGACCTGAGATCAACAATCAATAAATGGGACCTCATGGAACTGAAAAGCTTCTGTAAGGCAAAAGACACAGTCATTAGAACAAAACGGCAACCAAAAGACTGGGAGAAAATCTTCACCAACCCCACATCCGATAGAGGGCTATTATCTAAAATCTACAAAGAACTCAAGAAACTAAATGCCAAGAAACCAAATAATCCAATCAAAAAATGGGAGACAGAGCTAAATAGAGAATTCACAACGGAGGAATCCCTAATGGCCGGGAGTTGCCTGAAGAAATGCTCAACATCCTTAATCATCAGAGAAATGCAACTCAAGACGACCCTGAGATTCCATCTCATACCTGTCAGAATGGCTAAGATAAAGAGATCAAATGACAGCACATGCTGGCGAGGGTGTGGAGAAAGGGGAACCCTACTCCATTGCTGGTGGGAGTGCAGGCTTGTGCAACCACTATGGAGGTCTGTCTGGAGATATCTTAGAAACCTCGGAATAACTTTGCCTCAGGACCCAGCCATACCACTTCTGGGTATACACCCAAAGGACACCTCACGGAGACATAGGGAAGTCTCCTCATCTATGTTCATAGCAGCCTTATTTGTAATAGCTAGAAACTGGAAACAACCCACATATTCCTCAACTGAAGAATGGATTTAAAAAACTGTGGTACATCCATACAATGGAATATTACTCAGCTATAAGAAACAATGAAATCATGCAATTTGCAACAAAATGGATGGATCTAGAGAAGCTCATCCTGAGTGAGCTAACCCAGACTCAGAAGGATGCACACGGCATCTCTTCACTTATAGTAGGATTTTAGCTATATCGTACAGGATATCTGTACTACAACCAACACACCAAAAGGAACATGGACATAAACTTTTTTTTCATTACTTTTTCTTTTTTCTTTTTCTTTTTCCTCTCTTTTTTTTGTTGTTGTTCTTTGTTTTTGTGATTTTGTGTGTCTGTTGGTCTCCTTTTTTAGTT
>CAJQZJ010034368.1:2937169-2958774 GCA_907164525.1 Lophiomys imhausi
CCCCCCCCCCCCCCGTAGCAAAGAGACACCTTTCACTGGCAGTACTGCCTCATAGGCCCCCGGGGTATGAAGAGGCTCTTGGCCCTCATATGACTCCTGATCTGTGGTGAGAGACTGTTATGCAGGGACACTCCACCCCATAGGATCAAGACGGAAGGGTCAGGGGGTAGAGCATGGGTGGGTGGTGCTGAGAAGCGGGAAAAGAGGACAATATGATAAGGATGTAACCTGTAGCAACAAACAAATACATTTATTAATAAAAAAAAAGCAGGTAACAATGTTAAAACACTGTAAATAAAATAAAGGACACAGCCATTCAACCTGGTTTTATAAACCTCCAAGTGTCGAGAAACTGTAGAGCTACAGGAGAAATGTGGTGTTAACCCATGCCTTTAACTTCAGCAGAGATGGGAGGTGCACCATAGAGTTAGTGGACTTATAAATTCTAGAGTTACACGAAACAGGGTGATGAGGGTACACACCCTTAATCCCATCATTCAAGAAGAGTACACCCTTAACCCCAACACACTAGAGACAGATACAGGCAGATCTCAGAGCTCAAGGTCAGCCTGATACAAAACAAACTCTAAATAGAGAAAAACTTCGATCCAGGAGTGGTGTAACACATCTTTAATCCCTTCAGATGGGAACCACAGGTCTCTGATTCTAATAATTAGAATGCAGAGACACACACATAGGATTTGGAAGGACCTAAGTTTAAAAGCTACTTACAAAAGGCCCACTCAATACAAACAAATTGTCCTTCAAGATCTCAAAATATATACACTAAAGCTGTTTTAGCTCCAAAATAACAAAATAATTTCTTCTTTAACCATATTGAAAGATAACACTTTATATATTGTCAAAAAACCAAATTTGCTTCAGGAGAAATATTACCAAACCCCCCCCCAAAAAAAGAGGGTGATTGTCCCTGAGTGAGGATTAGGGCAGGGCTCTGTTCTTATCTTTCCAGGAGAATCAAAGCATCCATTCGAGGAACCCAGGGACAACTGGACAACAGAAACCTCAGCAGAAAACAGAATCAGACACCAAAAGAAGACGAGTGACCCAGTTGATTCAGCCTGACAGACTCCCTCAATAGCTGTCTCCATCAAAAGCCTACAACCACAACAACTCAATATCGCTAAGACCGTTCAGCTATACACAATGCCCCAGCCAGAACCTCAGTAAAGCCTGGAAGTTCAGCTTCTGCCTACAAACTCCTTAGGACATCTAAACAGCTGAGAACAGAAGGACTGAACATAAAAGGATTGTACTAACATTTTTAACCATTTTTCCATTTTGGTTTGGGCCCCAAACAGGTTTACTACGACCCAAATCAGCAGGAAGTCATTTTAAGAGAGCGACATCCCATACTCAGAGGGTGGGGAGGGTGTTTCTCTGCCCCCCCTTTTCAGTTATTTGAAGGACAACTGAAAACTCTGTTATTTAGGGGAAGAGATTACAAGTTGTTAAATGGTCCTGTTTAATGGGTTTTGGAGGTTAGACCCAGGATATTTCTTCTTTCCCTTTTCTGTATCCTTCTTTATCTCCTATGTAGGAATGCACAGACTTGAGAAAAATTGAGACATAGACATAGTACAGGAAGGACCAAGAAGAAGGGTCAGATTATTGAATATGCCCTTATACCTTTGTATATTGATACAAAATTAGTAGTTTATTTGGCTAAAGTGGTGTTGACCATTGTTTATTGTGCAAAAATAAGATTGTATTGGACTACGTCGGTATTGATCTTTGTATATTGATACAAAATAAAGATTATAGTTGGCCACAATGGTATTGACCCTTGTATATGGACGCAATATTAAGATTGTATTGGGCCACATAGGCATTGATCTTTGTATATTGATACAAAATTAAGAGTATATTTAGCCACATTTGAATAGATCTTTGTATATTGATACAAAATTAAAGGTAACGCTTCCTAATGGACCTAGAGATACTTAAAAATGAAATGTGAAGCTCTGGCCTCTTGATACCAACCGTCTTAAACTGTTTAGGATAGTTAAGAAAAACAGTTAAGTCAGTTATAGAACTTTAAACTCATGGAGATGGTTAGAAGGTAGAAGGTTAAAGTCAGAGGCCAAATATGTATGAACTGGATATTGGGAAGGTATACTGGGCCATTTAACTCTCATAAATGGGGCATATTTAATTCTGCTGTTTTGTATAGAATTTACTGTTATAAGAGAAAGAACCATTTGTTGGATTGAAAAGGGAAGCTTTTGGGGGGGAAGAGGGTGGAAGGGTGGGACAGGAAGGGGGAATAGGGAAGGGTTTGTGACTGAGATGTAACTTGAAGAAAAAAAATAAAATACTTATATAAAAAAAAAGTATCTTGACTTCACGACATTTCCACGTATCTTGTAGTTTCCCCTCACTGATATAAATAGTAAGTTATTAGGAAATCAAGACAGTTTACAATTTCATGGTGCCTGCTCACAATAGCTCGCACCCAATTATACAGTATATGAAGTCTATTTGAATGGAAAATTTTTAAATCCTTTTTAGTCATTATAGAGCAAAAGTGGGCCAGCAGGTTTACTCAAGATGGTAAATAAAGGTGCTTGCTGCCAAACCTGACAACCTGAGTTTGATCCTGCAGACTCATCTGGTAGAAGGATAGAACAGGCTTCCTTCCACAAGAGAATGCGTACAACCATACAAAGTGTGTAGCTCAGCACTGGACCTAAGTTCATGTCCATAAATAAGATAAAAAATAAGCAAATTATGATATGCTTATGAACCATGGTGGAATACTAATTAAAAACAAGGAATAAACCACCAACATACTCATTGAAGTTTTTGATCTTGAAAACCATTAGGCAGAGAGGGAAAAAAGAAACCCCAGTGACTATCAGGCTGAATGTTATTCCCTTGCATGAACTACAAGGGATTAGGGGACCTGAAGAGAGGGCTCAGTACTGGCTGATCTTCCAGACGTCCTGAGTTCAATTCCCAGCACCCATATGGAGGCACATAACCATTTACATCTGTAGTCTCATGGGATTCAATGCTGTCTTCTGGTGTACAGACAGACAGACAGACAAAACACCCATATACATAAAAATACATAAATCAATCTTAAAAAAAAAAAAAAACCCGGTGGCCCTTGATGCAAGTTCAAAGTGAAGCTGGGCAGAGACAAGGTTTCCTACTTAACTATTATTTACTGCTTACTAAATGCTGTGTGTGTCACTCTCTTGAGGAAAAAACAGGCATCTGCTGACAACATGCCCTAGCCCTGTAAAGGACAGCTGGAGTCTCAGCCCAATGTGCTTATTCACGCCTTCCTTGCAGCCGCTGCCAAAGATGGAAAAGTTTATAAAACTGGAACTTCTCTAAGACCAGTCACTCATCTTTAATGAATGTGAAAAAATCAATCAAATGGTTAAAATGAATTATTCTCATAATATGGGGTACCTGGTTGCCTTACTTTAATCTTTAATGATTATTAATCATTCATTCATCTGGAAAATGCAGTTTCACACGTGGCCACCAGAGGAAAGTATCTGTCTAATTGATAATTTGGGATCCTCTCAGAACATACACACACACACACACACACACACACACACACACACACACACACACCCTCTATGTCCTCTACCTACCCTCCCTCACATACCTCACCAGTGAATGGCCATACCAAGTGCATGCATGTGTTTACAATCACTATTGCATCCTTTATATCCCAGCCATGCCTCTAACTCCCCATGTGTTATGTCTCTCAGTGATTGCTTTCACTATCCTTTCATTGGTGTTTAGACTTCATCATTTAGTTTCCTATAAGGCAAAGACATTACAAATAAACTTGCTTAGAAGTAGAGCTCAGAGCGTGTCCTTGTTCTAGACTATCCGGGACACTAGAATTTTTCCAATTCTAACACCAGGGACCCAGCTAAGCCACACTGTTCTCTGACCTCATGATGATACACCCTCACTGACTCATCAGGCTGCGCAGCCTCAGTTTTCCCAAAGATGCAGTAGTAATTCTTTAGCTTAATTAGACACTTCAGGTCACAGAGACCTGGAACTATTTGCCCTGTTATTTTTGAAGGCCTTTTTCCAATAAGAGGCTGAGATGTTTTCCCAGTGGGCTCATTAAGTCAAGCACTTGCGTAACTACATGTCCAGTGAATGTGGAATCTTACAGACTTAACTCTCCCTGGAGACCATGTTGAGAAGGTATGCTAGCAGTCCCTATCTCCTGGGCATGTAATTGTACTGGGCAAAGGTGATCTTTGGGCATGAGACTGTGTTTATTTCGGTTCTGAAACACCTACTGGAAAATCACAACACAAATTCGACTGAAGATAGAAAGTTGGACACAAAAATCTCATCATGAAGCATGATGCTTTACAGAATTGCTCTATTTACAGGCTTAGAGTTCTGCCCCATGCTAGGTCACTTTACTCCTCAGTGCCTCTGAAACTTAAAGCAATATTCCATGTATACACTGTCTTGGCAATAAATCTGTTCACTTCAGCATAAGAATGGTACTTTTTTTTTCCAGACATGGTTTCTCTGGGATTAAAGGCATACACCACCACCACCCAGCTTAAATGATTTTTTTGACGTATTAACTATGAGGTGAGAGAACATAAAATCAATCTCACACTTTATTCCAACAGATCTGTGTGCATTCTCGGGGAGGTTAGAAACAGAGGGAAGTTTCACATTAGATGCTTGCACACCAGAGAGACTTTCTGTAGGTAGCAGAAAACACATGCCACCCTATTTCTTATAAATGTGTCTCTTTTCAATGGCTGCTGCAACAATTGTACATGTCCAATCATCTAAGATTAACTTTAATATTGAATGAGATTAATTTTCCTGCCTGAGATGATGGTTCAAGACTATAGAGCCAAGGAAGACCATGTAATTTTATCAGGTTTTGTGCAGTCTTCCCTGGCTCTGTTGCTTAGTTCCCTAACCTATTCATCCAAGAACACACTTTTAGAAGCCCACCAGGTGCCCCATTCCTAGGCATTCCCCTGCCTGCAAGAGCACACCAACACAAACTGCTCTCCATAGGGGCTGGGACTCAAAACTGTTGCAAAGAAAAGTCTTCACAGGATAAGAGTCGGGGCCTTTCTAAGTGATTCTTATGGTGTCCATCAGTTCTGTCTGCAATGGACATCAATTTCATTAAATTAGGTCCGCTTATTATTTCAACACACAAATTTGTCTTCAAAACAATGGTAAAGACAAGCGAAATTAAGCCCCATTTCTTATTCTCTCCCAATTGCTCAATTTCTACTTGTTTATATTCTTAGAGATTGTTTTCAGTACTTCACTATCAAAATTGAAGGACATAATTAGTACCTCTATGTGTTTATCTTACACACTCGTTGTGAATGTTCACAATACATGCTTAGATATCATGAGCTAGGTACACATTTAACTTTTTCATTGATGTTTTCAAAATACTCCACAAAAGTGTACCTAAATTTCATGCCTACTAACATATTCCCTCATTCCCTCACACTCAGGCCAATATGATTTTTAAATTATTTCCCTGGTGTGACAAGAGTAACTGGCATGTGTGTGGCATCTTTGCATCTGTGAGAAGGCATCTGCCATACTTTCCTTGGGCTCAGCCCCTCTGCTTCCTTTTCAGGGACTTTCTTCCTATGTCTCTCTCTCAGTAGTTGATTCTCGGGCTAAGCCCTTAGCCTAGAGCCTAATATACGTTCATTGGTAAATCTCTTCTCTCTTTGTGTTGGTTGATCGCTATCACACATCACACATCATAGAATCCTAGTCTATTCCAGTGATGGTGGTGCTGACTTTGATAATTGGATCAAAGCCCTTTCCATCAGATTTATAAGTTGTTTATTGTTTTAATTATGATACAGTTCTCCAACAGCTTTCACCTAATGATTTGAACGTAGGGTAACTTTGCTTAAAAACACGATTACATGGACAGTTGCAAAGTAGAGCTGCTATGATTATGTCATTATTTATATATGCACTACCATTTATTCTTCTACAAAACAACTTTTGCCTCTGCCCTTTCTTTTTCTATGGACTTAGGAGTACATTTTTGCAGTGTACTTCCATCAGTCTTTATGCATGCCTTGCCTTATGAGACAAAGCACCTCGCACTTTCATTCCAATTTGCAACCAATTCCTATTTTCAAAAGATTCGCTCATTTCTCTTAGAAGTGATTTCTAAAACTAAGAATTGTCTAACTTACTTGTTTTCAGGAAACACTGTCCTACTTGTCTACCTTTATCTGCCACCATTTGTTGTATTTTGGTTTTTGTTGTTTTTTTTGTTTTTTTTTTTGTTTTTTTTTTAACAGATGTTTTCTGATATCTAAATGTCACACGGTGGATATCGCCAAGTTCCAAGTTCTTGGGCTCTTTCCCTGAGGTCTGAATTTGCTCAAATATTGTTATGGGAGAGTCTAAGATTAGTTATTCAGTCTTAATTCAGGTAGTGTCTTCCAGAATCACTCTCAAATCTGTCTACGTGTTCCAGGTCCAGCCAATTGTCTCGTCTCATCTTGTATTATTTCTTAAGAAAGAACACACTTCCCTCTTCTGCTGCCCAGGGAAGAACACGGTTCAAGGAGAAAGCATGTAACTCTTTCCTCCTCAGCCAGTCATTACTCGGCTCTGACTCTACTTGCATGTCCACACTTCTCTGCTCCTCTAGAACAAACAGCAGGTCCCACTACACTGCCATGTGTCCCCGTTGCTGCCCCACCTAATTCTCATTCTTCCCTCATCAAAGGCTGTCAGTTAACCCTGTGCAGTGAGCTGTATGAGACCCTTATTGAGAAAAAAAAACCTGAAATCAGAAGTGTGAGTCACCTACTGAACGAGGAATTTGCTTCAATTTTAAACATTTTTTTTCCAACCCCTTAAAATAAATAGCATTGGGATTTGAGATTAGTTACTGTGTCCCTGGGGTCATTGTCTCATCTAGTTCCCTCATCTTATCTTGAACTTAAAAAAAAAAAGTACTAAAGAACTAACAGTCTTTGTGCTAAAAGCCATCAAACTTTAGAGTCCAGTGCTTTGTGGGAACTTGAATTGTACAAACTGAGTGATGCAGGATTGCCCCAGCTTTCCAAAAGGGCAAATGCAGGCTCTTGGGTATGTTTTGGGAACATTTCTGAAACAAGCACTCAGTGAGAATAGAAGAGAGGAAATGCCATCAGTGGACCAAGGACAGGACAGCTGAAGAGAGGAAATGCCATCAGTGGACCAAGGACAGGACAGCTCCTGACAGCCTTCAATGCTGGGTCCAGTTTGCATTCTCCTTTCATACTCTAAAACCACAAGGTGGGGTGGGCAAGCAGGCAAGGTTTTATTGAAGTGTAAGTGGCAGCCAGCAGGTTGTTAAGGGCAATGGCCCATTGTTTCAGCTGTGTCTCCACCTCATCCTGTTCCAGGTAGCAAGGGAAGTCATGTTTGGCAGATAGGCAGTACAAACAGTGACTTAAGAAAATCACTAAATAAATCAATATCTAACAATTGGGTTTCTCTACTTTATTCTACTCAAGGTATTTGCAGAGTTAAGAGCATTGGCAATGAGGACCAACTGGTTACTTTGGCTTGGCTTCACTCCAGCACAACTCACCTGCTAGCTATGTCCTTTTTGATTTCAAGGGCTAGAGACCAATTTGAGGTGAACAGATATTGTAGTTTATGCATTTGTTGTCTCACGGTCACAAAGCACGCGCGCGCGCACGCGCGCAAACACACACACACACACACACACACACACACACACACTTGAAAAGAACAACCTTAGGAAAGAAGGGTTTCTTTTGGCTCATAGTTCCAGGGCACACTCAAATCACCATGACCAGAAGTCCTGATGTCAGGATCTCTAGGGAGCTGGTCACATAATGTAGAAGAATTTTAATCCAGCAACATGGCTTCTCTGGGAAAGGATCATATCCAAAGTCCTAGGTCTGAGTGATCCAGCTGGAATACAAACTCACCCTTAAAACACACTTAATCCCTCTGACTGGAATACACATACTTAATCCTTCTGGCTGGAATATAGTACACACCTTTAATGCCAAGCAATGGCATATAATTGAGGGACAGACAAAGTGACAAATCAGAAAAGATTTGATAGAATGGGTCAGAAATTGGATATACCCAACTCTCATAAAAGCACCCCAGAGGGAAATAAGATATACCTTAAACTTAAAAGCAAAAAAAAAGGGAAGAAGATGGGGGGTTGAGGGTGGGAGGGTGGGACTGGAGGGGGAATAGGGAGGGGACTGCGATTGAGATGTATCTTGAAGAAATAAAAAATAAAGGAAAAAAAAGCACCCCAGAAAAAAAACAAGGAAGTTGGTAGAGACAGTACAAAGAGTTTGGTAGCACAGTACAGTTTGATGCAGTAATGTGCAGTTTATTTGAATTCAGTTGAGTTAATGCACTTTAGTTCATGGAGTTCAGAGGCAGTTTTTCTAAGCAGAGCAATTCAGTGAGAAGCTAAAAGAAGCCAATTTGAATCAGTCAGCTTGGAGAGGAATTTTGAGCCAGAACAGCTGAGTTGAATCAACCAGCCAGAGTTCAAAAAGAAAAGTGGAAAGGGTGAGTTTATTCAACAATAAGTCTCAGAGGCTGAAAACATTCTACACCTAGGTTAGCAGATGGAGGCTGGAAGCTGGAGACCTTTAAAGGTCTGGACTTGCAGGAGATTAGATTGTACAGAGGCTAGAAGCATCCAGGCCTAGGCCTAGGGATATTTAGATAGAAACACTCTGGGCTAAGCCCAAACCATATGTTAGTAAAGCTTTGATATGGCTCTGATCTCATCCCATCATCTGAGGAAATAAAAAACATCTACAACATAACAAGAGTTATTGTTGTGATGGAAGCACAATTTGGTGTGCACAAGCAAAACCTGCTAGGATATATCTTTAATGAAAATACAAATCAATATTTTTATTGATATTTATTTATTTTATCAATAAATATATCAATACAATATTTGATAATATCAATCAATATCATATTGATATTTATGCATCTCTACTTTAATGTTTAGTTTGTCTTTTAACAATAGAATCTTAGACCATTGCATGTTCAATAAAGAGCTATTGAATGGTTTTCTTTGATCAGTTACATTGATATTGTAAGTGAGGATACAATGAAACTACTGAATTGGATTGCTTCCTGAGTAGAAGGAAAGGTTTGTTGGGGATCAAACTGCCAACACTATCTCTAGGGAGAGGAAGGGAGCAGAGAGAAAAGCAAAATGGCAGAAAAGCAAATAGAGTTTATCTGACAGTCAACAGGGTGGGGTTGCTGTTTAGATTGACCTGAAACCAGATGCCCTTGACTTAGCTGACCTTTGGGGTAGATTTAAAAAGGTTCCTGGAGGGCTGGAGAGATGGCTCAGCAGTTAAGAGCACTGGCTGCTTTTCCAAAGGACCCAGGTTCAAATCCCAGCAACCACATGGCAGTTCACAGCTGTCTGTAATTGCAGAGCATGGTGGTGCATGCCTTTAATCCCAGCCCTGGGGAGGCAGAGGCAGTTGGATCTCTGTGAGTTCAAGGCTAGCCTGCTCTACAGTGAGTCTAGGACAGCCAGGGATACACAGAGAAACTCTGTCTGGTGGTGGGGGGGAGATCAACCAAAACAAAACAAAAAAAGGTTCCTGATGATTTAAGGGAGATTCCTAGAAAACAGAAACCCACCTTTAGACCTCTGTTTACCTAGCCAAAATCCTCTTGTTTGGTACATTGTCACTAGCATTGCCATTTTGGGGACCACTTTGGGCCTAACATTCCAACCTTTTATTGATGATAAGGGGCAGTGCTAATCCCCTGGCTACTTCCTGCTGGTTAGTAGCTTGAGAAAATGGAGATCTGGAATGTGAGTTGGTGGCTGGCCAGTTTTGCAGGACTACCTGAGGCTGGAAGATGAGCAACTGCAGGGTTAAAGCTGATTCATGCATGGTGTCTTTCAGCTGAGTGGAAATCTACTGTGACAGATATAGACAATGGAAAGAAAGTACAGTTAAGGACTTGGGAGGATCTTTATCACAGGCATATGCCAGAAATCTCCAGGCCTGTCAGGGATCTGGAACCCATTTGAACTGTGATAGATTGATCCAAGTCACAACTCCCTAAACCTTACATGAATTTTTTTAAGGTGACAAAAAGAGACAGAAGCTTTAAATACATTAGCAGGACCACTGTCTGTAGTCTGCATTTACATTCCCACTGTAGAGAAAGCAGTTACCAAGTCTAAAAACAGCCAAGTGGATTCACACCTTTGACTCTAGTGAAAACAAAGCCTGAAAGTTATTAACATGATAGAAGTTGAACATTTACCTGGAGTAAGACAGAAATATCCTGGCAGGAAAGAGGACAAATGGGAAGATGAGCTTGAAGATTCAGAAGATGGTTCTAGGGTAGAAACACAAACATTCATTCCTCTTAACAGAGCATGGGGTAGATGGAGGTTGGACAGTGATGTTTCAACCCAATGAGAGGCACTTTTAAGTCTGCATTTAGAAAACAGTCAAAAGAAATTCAAAATTTTTGAGCCTGTGACTATGATAATTTTGTTTTTTTAAAGCTTTAGTAGAAAGTGTTCCTGTCACCAAGACAGATTACTAACTTATCAGAACTCCGTTGATTCATCTTAAACTTTGAACTTTGAAATTTTAACATAATATGCATCATTTTAAGTCTCATTTTTCACATACCTTAAGTCGCTTTCTCACATCCTCACAATTTGCATAAACCCATTTTTCTTTTCCTCTGAAAACATCCAATCATTTTAATCTTTATTATAGTTTCCATATTGAAAGTAGTCATAGAAAAAGTAAGTCCTTTTAAATCATCATTGAGAATAAAGGAAGAATAAAGTAAAAGCAATTTTTAATTCAATAACAACTGTATAGTAGTTCTGAGTTTGTTGAGTAGTTCTGAGATTTTTACTGAAACTTGTCCTTCTAGCTCAGTGGTTCTCAATCTGTGGGCTGTGACCCCATCTATCTACAAAAGTATTTATACTACAATTCACAACTATCAAAATTACAGTTATAAAGTAACTAATTTTATGATGATGGTCATCACAACATGAGGAATTGTATTAAAGGGTCACAGCGTTAAGAAGGTGGAGAACTACTGTTATAGCTCTAGGAAAAGGCAGCTTAATTGGCTGACAGGAAATTGAGCCTCAGTTTGGAAGCTTTCTTATTTAAGAGACTCAAGTAATTTAAACTTTCCTTTAAGGATCTCACATTTGCATCATCAAGTGACATGTCCATCTTTTGCACCCAAAATTATTGCAAAGCCAGATGTTTTGAAATCTTATGAAAACATTTCCTAGCTGTGAATGAACCAACCAGCCAGATGCAGCCTGTGGGGAGGAGCTGACTGAGGTTTGCTTCCTGCTGTAGCACCTGAGGACAGGGCTATTAACTTGTTTGATCCTCGGTCCTGTTGCTGGGTCAATGAGTTGGTAGGTGTTAAGCTTGGAAGAGCCCAGAGGAGATTAGAGGAAGGAGAGTCCTGTGCTGGCTGGCCTCTTTAACAGCCCTGTCAGTGAAAGCATTTCCCAAAGCTATACATACAATCATTGGTAGCATATGGTGGCAAAGGAGAAGATAACAGTCAGAGGAGACTACAGCAGAGCCCACTTGGTGAGAGCCAGTAGAACTGAGAGATGAGCTTCCATCTGTGAGTCAAGAATAGCCAGGATGTGACAGAGGGGAAAGAGAAAAGTTTGGTTTTTTTGGAAGTAAGGAGTTCAAGTGACTTTAGGCAGGAGTGGTTGAGGGTAGCAGCCTTGGGAAGGGATAGAGCAGGGTTGAGAGGAGGGCAGGAATCAGGTGGGATATTTGGATTTTTTAGGAAGGTGATGTGAAAAAGTTGAAGCTTCAATGGGGCAGAGTAGAGAGTCTCTCCTGTGATAGAACATCCTTGAGCCAAAAGTGGGGCAATAAGGAGGCTGCTGCTAGAGCCCACCAGCAAAGTTGCCATCCCCTAACTCTTGTATCTAGCTGTTTGGAAAGACAGGCAACAGGGGAAGTGGTGGGCCCTCTCCTTTGTCCCCAAACCCCTAGTGCAATTCCCCCTTTCTCAGTAGTATACAGATAAAGGGTTGGTCAAGGTCTGGGAGAGTCAGAGCAGGGGCCTGAAGGAGTGCCTCTCCGAGGTGAGAGAAAGCAGGGCAGACAGGATTAATAGGATCTAGAGGCTCAGGTAAGGGCCTTAGCTGCTTCACAGAGGGGCTAGCAAGAAGAGCAAAGTCGGGAATCTGGGTTCTTAGGTACCTCGCCAGAACAAGGAAGAAGAAAAATCTCTCTTGGTGGCTGGAGTGTGAGGGACTACAGGTACAGTCTGTGATTGAGAGCGCTCCGGGCTGTTAGGGGGACACTAGGGAGAAACAGGACACCTAAATACTTTGCCTGAAGGACAGAAAGTTGAGCTTTTGAAGGGGAGACTCCTTTGTTTCCTAAAAAGTTAAGAAGTTGTTCAGTGTTCAGGAAGTTGTCACCTGTGCCAATGAGTTGAAGGCTTTCCTCTACTTTCTCTTCTCTTAGATTTAGTGTGTCCAGTTTTATGTTTAGTTCTTTGATCCACTTGGACTTAAGTTTTGTGCAAAGTAATAAATATGGGTCTATTTGCATCCTTCTACATGTTGACATCCAGTTAGACCAGCACCATTTGTTGAAAAGGAAAGATGCTTTCCTTTTTCCATTGTATGGTTTTGGCTTCTTTGACAAAAATTAAGTGACCATAGGTGTGTGGGTTTATTTCTGGGTTTTTGATTTGATTCCATTAATCAACTGGTCTGTTTCTATGCCAGTACCATGCTGTTTTTATTAATATTGTTCTGTAGTACAGCTTGGGATCAGGGATGGTAATACCTCTAGATATTTTTTTTTTTAAGGGGAAATCATCCATTTATTGTTTAAAGAGCACAAGAGAACATCTGAATTTCTGGTGCACAATTTGAAATGCTTTACTTTTTCAATAAAGCAGAGTATAATAAAAAAAACAAATTAGTTTCCAGTAATAGCTATAACTCTATTCACAATTAAGAATAGACATGTTACCTGGAAAAAAAACCCACATGTTATAATAAGCAAAGCTTCAACCAGAGCGGCTACTTTTCGTGCCAGGGGAAAAAGTTCATCCATGTAGGAGAAAGGATGTGCTATGTAAATGACCACAGATCAGCGGCATTGGAAATCTGTTATCCAATCCCACATTTAGTAGTTCAGTGAATTCTGAAAATCAGTTTACCTGTAACCTTGCTGCCAATCTTTAACTGATATTTTATTCAGTTAAAAAATAAATTAAGAAATCCCTTAACTGATGTTCCTTGATTTGCACTATTAAAGGTACACAGATAATTACCATGCAACTCTGCTATCAGAATTACAAGAGACTCCTTGCTTGGGTTTTAACTAGCAGTAGGAATTACAAATTTGAGTTCTTGACTATCAATAACTTGTCAGCTAAGGTACGTTAAGGCAATAGCTGCAGCTACAGAATAGGCACACTGCCTAGGTGCTTTGGAAAAACATACTCTATGGCACTCCTAAGAGACAAACCTGATCTGTGACCAGAAGAGTGTAAGTGCAGTAGAGCAGTACAAACATATCCATGTGTTGCTTTGTTTGTTTAAGTCTCAAGCCCTCCACCCTTTGTTGAAATGCAATTGTTTTTTACACCAAGAATTCAAGCTCCACCTGGGCCAATGTCTAATTTGTACTCCAGACCAAGCAGTGGTACAAATTCACTGCTGCCAAGGCTGAATCCATAGACTTGGAGGCTAAGTCCAGAAGATATACCCTAACACAGTCTGAAAACTAACTGCCTGTATAGAGAGGTGGTCCTTCACAGCTTTTCCCTCTAAATCCGTCAGTGAGCATTATGTAATGTACTGGAGATAACTGCAACTTACTAGTCAAATATTTGAATACTTAGACTTACCTGGGATTTCATTTCTGCTGAAAGAAATAGGAAGAACAGGACTCACTTTAAAATAAAAAACAAACTTTAGATAAGAAGGTAAAAATCTTATCACACACTATTACTTTTGGAAGCAGCATAGGAGGGGCAGTCAAGGGCTCAAACACTCTGGTGAAATAGGTAAAACTTAGGCAAAAAAAATCTACATTATTATCAATGACAGTACCACAACTGTGACCTTCATGATTAATTTTCACTCCTAAATTTTTATTTGGCACCAGATGGTGTGTTTAAGAGAAACACTCTGGGATGTCTGAAACCAGACTTGCTTTTGTTAGCAGTCACAGGAGAATTTAAAGGGAGGTTGGGGGAGAAGAAATGGAAAACACGCTGGAAAATCTTGAGTCATCTAAATCAACAAAGCCCTGACAGCACCAAGCATTAGGTCAGACACTAAAATGACTGATGTAGGCTCAAGTGGTTTATAAAACCTATAAAAAGACTACACCAGCAAGGTCCTTGTCACCCTGTCAGAGTTCAAACACTAAAACAGGAAGCAACATTTTAGTTTAAAAGCTTATCTCAGGCCAGGTGTGGTGGTGCATGTCTTTAATCCCAGGAGGTAGAGGCAGGTGGATCTCTGAGTTCGAGGCCAGCCTGGTGTACAGAGTGAGTTCGTTGGTAGCCAGGGCTACATGGAGAAACCCCATCTCGGAAAAAAAAAAAAAAACCCTTATCTCAGAAGAATCAAGACCACTTCACATAAGTAAAAATACCTGAAAGCAAACCTTCTTAAAAGCTCCAATACCCAAAATATAGAGAAAAACAAGGATCAGTCAGATTTGATCAATCCACGGAATCACAAAATGGCTGGTCAATTTCTATCTCCCTCCACATTTATGAATCCCATGGAAGACCAAGAGAGACCAGACCTTCCAGACCTCCGCACCACCTGGTTGCTGCAAAACTCTACAGACACCTTGTGGAATAGCAGTTTCTTATCTCTTGTCTCTCCCTATCATGCAGGAAGCAAGTCTGGCTGTGGTACTCTATTATTATATATCACCCATCTGCAACACACTACTGTACAAAGAAGCACGAAGCATGTTATCTAGTTCCCTTTCCCCTAGAAGGTTGAAGCTCAAGTATAGGGGTAATTCTCCTGTACAAAGTCTTTATTCAGGCTGACTCAGTAATTTTAACATGCTTAATCGTATGGTCAGGTTTGTTGCCAGCTGCATAATGCTCCCACATCTGCAGGTACAGCTGCTCTATTTCCATTGTGTATTGTTTGGTGTTGAACAGAGGGTTAGATATTCTCTTCTCTGCTTCCAGACTTTGCCACGTATTTTTTTCAGGTATTCTAGATCAATTCCCAGTTCCACAGCTATGTCTCATATTCTTGTCTGCTTTTAGCAATGAGCTCAAGGCATCCTAGACAAGGGAGCTGAGAAGCTGCAACTCGAGAGGCAAGAGTCTCTCCTGGCATAGTCGCCATGGGTGTTCCTGCCCACAGAACATCCATTCCTGTGGTGTGCCCATTACATAAGGGAGTGTCCAGGCAGACATCAGCCAGCTGACCCCTCCTGTCATGCTCCTTTTTAGGAGCTACTGGTGAAAAAATGATACGGTTCTGGGGAAGGCCCATATTTTGTGCATATTGTTGAATATTGGGTTCTCCTACTGCTGAAAAACACAACAGCCAAAGTACGCTATTAGGTACATGTTTCAGAATATTTGCCCATATCTGTAGGGTAGAAGGGTCAATTTTATATAACTGATTAAAGTTACAGTAAACAATGGCATCTTCTGGTAGCCCGTACTGCTTCTGCAATCTTGTTCATGGGAATGACAGGCATATTGAGAGTTGTGTTATTGTTATCTTCATTGTCACTTCCATCAGGACATTTCATCTTGACAATCTTCACATCTGGCAGACTATCAAGAAATGCTTTAAGATCACTGCCATTCAGAACTATCTGATTGTCATAAATGTGTCCATTGGATTTAAAATTGATGACTGCTTTTTTCTTCAGGTGAGGGAACATATTAGCATGACCACCAAAAAAAAAAAAAAGTATGAGGTATATAAGCCAGTTTCTCAGTATACTGCTCTGCAACTTCAGCTGGGGAAGTTTCCTGATCAGTGATGATACAATCCATGAACAATGCACCACTTGTCCCAGGGTATCCCAGCCACATTGCCTGAATAGGAGCTGGCCTGAGAGCAAACAGCTCATTCTGAGTACCCTTAATATACCCATTCATATTTACAAGGATATGAATTCCATCCTGGTGGATGTGATCAGCTGCTTTTCCATTACATAGAATCTGAGAAAGATCAATGAAATGATTGGCTTCTGCCATCACCTTTGCTCGGAAGTTTGTACCGTCATCCAGGCTCAAGGCATAGCAGAAGACCTCAAATTTATCAGGATTGTGTGTGCCTGGAATTGACTGCATAAAGTGTGAAGTAGGGTGATTCCCAAAGTCAGAACTCACATATCCTACATGCAATCATCCATCACTGAGCTTCAAGTCTTTTGGATGTTCATATGGTGGTTTATGAAGGACATTGATCTTATCCAAGCAGAGATTCCCATGCCTCTCTGCAATAGCCTTCCTGAAGCCATGGGAAAGAGGGTACAGCATCCTATGATAAGGATGTGCAGAAGGCAGCCTATTCTTCTCTAGCTGCTCAGCTACAATACTAACCAATTTCTTCATTCGCTCATCATAATCTCTCCAAACACAGATAATCTGTAGGCAATGAGCCAAGTTACAGTAAGCATCAGGAAAGTCAGGCTTAAGTTTCAGAGGTGTGCAGTAAGAAGCTATTGCTCCTGGGATATTCTCTGAATCCTTGTGAATGGAAGCCAGATTGCTGTGTGCATCTGCAAAGGCAGGATTAATCTGAATGGCATGAGTATAACATTGCAAGGCTCCCTGAACATCCTGCATCTCCTTTAGAGTGTTTCCCATATTAGAATAAGCATCAGCAAATGTAGGACTGATTCATATGGCTTCAATATAATGCATCAGAGCTTCCTGCAGCTTGCCCTGCTGTTGCAGTACACTTCCTAAATTGGAATGTGCAGCAGCAATTCTGGGAAGACTTCTAATGCTTTTTGATATAGGTGGACTGCCTCTTCAATGTTGCCCTGTTCCCGTTTGATATTGGCAAGGTTATTCAAAGACTCTGCATGGGTAGGACACAGAAAAAGAGCTGTGTTATAACAATCTTCTGCTTCAGCAACACTGCCTTTTTTCTTTGAGAGCATTTGCTAGGTTGCAGTAAGCATCAGGGAAATGTGGCTGGAGCTCTATATCTCATCTCATATGTATCGATGGCCAGGTCTATTAGGCCTTGCTTGTAGTAAACACAAGCCAGGTTGCCTTGAACCACTGCATGATTTGGGCTCAGACCTACAGCTTGAAGATAGGCTGCCACAGCTCTGTCAAAAATGTGTGACTCTTTCAAGACATTTCCTAGGTTGGTGTAAGCATCCAGAAAATTTGGGTCAAGGGTGACAGCCCTTTCAAAGTTATGAATTGCCAGCCAGATCTCCCCTTGTGCATTGAAAACACAGCCAAGATTATTCCAAGCTACTGCAAAGTTTGGTTGCGTCTCAATTGCTTTCAAATAACATGCCTTGGCTTCTTCCAAGCAACCCAGGGCTTTGAGCAGGTTCCCCAGGTCACTCCGAACACAGTACAAATCAGGGTTGTACTGAAGAGCAGACACATAAGCTTGCCCTGCTCCTTCCATGTCACCAGCTGCTACCAATGCTGCTGCCAGGTTAATATAACCATCAATGAAATCAGGCTTGGGCCGCAAGGCATGTCAATAATGCTCAATTGCTTCCTGCAACTGCCCTCTTTCCTTGTACACATTCCCCAAATTCAAATAGGCTTATGCTAGAAGGGGATTCTGTTTAGTTTCCAAGGTGCTAATCTGTCCAGCCTTCGACACTGGAAGTGTATAGATGAAAGTAATAAAAGGACACCAGTATTGTCAGGCTCTTGTCTCCAGAGCTGCACGCAGTGTCTTTCAGCTGCCTCAAAATCTCCTGCCTGATATTCTCAATGTGCCAACTCAGCTAACCCTTGGAAGGAAAGCATACGTTTCGTTGGTTCTGTACTGTCGGCCATGTTGCCCACGGAAGCCGCCATCTGAGGCTTCTTGAGATAAGAGCAAGAAGTGGGTAATTGACTTCTACTGCCACCACTACTGGCAAGAATGTTTCTTGAAGTAGCACAAGAAAAGGGCAGGAGCCGGAGCTGTATCAGTGTTTTAGAAAGCTTAAGGGGGTGGCAGCAGACACTAGACTAGAGTCTTAGGAACTCTTGTTAGACATCTACCTCTCACAGTCTTGAAATGGCAGCAACGACCGATGTTCTTTTATTGTACAGGATTGCTTTAGCTATTCTGGGTTCATAGTCTCTTTAAGGCTCTTGAACATTTTCATACTTGCTATTTTGAAGTCCTTGTCTTTTGATTCAGCTATACTGCATTTCTCAGGGCATACTGTAGTAGGGTTACTGGGTCCTGGTGGAGGGATCCTATCTTGGCTGTTAATGTTTGTGTTTTCATGCTGTTTTCTGGGCATCTGAGATTGGGATGATTGAGGTGATTCTGGGTATTGATATCTGGTCTGCTCTTTGTTGGGTGGGTGTTCCATTCCTTAGTTTCTGTTGCCCTCTCTGAATCTTGGGGAAAATTTGGTGGCTGTGGGTTTTCTGGTAAGAGTGCTTCAGCAGGTCAGTGGGTAGCAGAGAGGAATAGAGACCTAATGGAGGCATAAGGGAAAAGTCCCAGAGGAGAGTCAGGAAAGAGCTAAAAGATCCCTGTCCACTCCAAGTCTTGGAGTCTCTAGGTTTGTTGGTGTGGTAGGAATAGGGGACCCTGCAAGAGGTTATAACAGGGCAAAGAATAATCTCAAGAGACAGGAATGAAAAGGCTAGTGGGACCCTAGGTCTGAACCAAGCAGGATCTTGGAGTCTCCAGAAAATGGAGTTGAGATGGGAGGAGGGCATCTACAAGCAGATTATTACTAGACTGAGGGCGAGAATGGAGAGATCACAATGGAGGACAGGGAGAAAGTGTGATTCACCTACCTGAGTCCTAGACAGGTAGAGCTACTGGGGGTACCAGGTAGAAAAGGTTTATACCTATTGAGGGGCTGATAGAAAGGAATAGGGTTGAGTTAAAAGTTTGGACTGAGAGGGTCCTGAGGAAGGAAGAAATCTTCGTCCACACCAAAACTCGTCAGAGTCTACTGGGATTCGGGGAAGGATCGAAGAAGTGGAACCTTCAAACAGATTGATAAAGGGTTGGGAATGATACTGGAGAGATTTAAATGGAGGACAGGAAGGAGAGCGAAAAATCTCAGACTTGAAATTTTTGAAAAATGCATCAGTGATACACTTAGAATTATACATTAAAGAATAAAATAGGCATATCTTCAAATACTTTTTCTTTTGAAGCTTGGTGACCATTTAAAAACATTTATTCCTTTTGCAATTGGTTTTATGTTGGACCACTTTAGAGTAGAATACTATCATCTTTTCAAAATGTGTACAATAAAGGAGTCAATCAATTCACTATTCTGGTCTCTAACATGTTTGTGCTGGTTAGTTTTTTGTGGCATCAGTCATCTGAAGGGAGGGAATTGAGAAAATGCTTCTATAGGAATGTCCTACAGGCAAGTCAATAGGGCATTTTCATGATTAACAATTGATAGGGATGGGGGTCAGGTCTTTGTGAACCATCTCTGGGCAGTTGGTTCTGGGTTATATAAGGAAGCAAGCTGAATAAGCAATGAGGATCAAACCAGTCAGCAGCATTCCTCCATGGCCTCTGCTTGAGTTTCTACCTCCAGGTTCCTACTTTGAGTTCCTACCCTGAGTACCCTTCATGATAGATTATAAACTGTAAGTTATGATAAACCATTTAATCCCCAATTTGCTTTTGGTCCTGGCTTTTATCATGACAATAAAAAGCAAACTAAGACATTTCACACGAGAAAGTGACACAGCCTTACGAAAACCATCTCCTGGGAGCAAAGCTTGAGACTGCTTAACAGCCACAATTTTCATAAATACTGTAGAGCAAAACTGAGAAAATGAGATAGTTTAAAATACTGTGTCCATTTGTTCATTTGTTTCACCCAGCAGAAGCTGAACAAGGTCCGTGTTCAGTCACACTGTCTTATAGATTTGGTTTTTACGAAGAAAAACACAGAGAGTAATTTTTTTTTCTGAGACAGGGTTTCTCTGTGTTTCCTTGACTGTCCTAGACTCACTTTGTAGACCAGGCTAGCCTTGAAATCACAGAGATCTGACTTCTCATGCTGGGGTTAAAGGCGTATGCCATCATCCCCTGCCAGAGAATGATTTGATAGTTGGTTCTATGTATCCACTGATTGTCTTTTTCATAGGCAATGTTTCCATTCACCATCAATACAGGTATTTGCAAGTTAAGCCCGCTAGATCCAAATCATGAAACTGAAAGTATGCAACCTGTAAAAAGCATTTCAGGTAATGATATATTTTATTTCTTTAAGATAATAGATAGAGGCATTCCTTCCTTCACTGGCATTAGAGCTTACTTCTTTGGGATTCCAGAAACACTGAAGACCAGCTGAGACATCCAGCCTTGTGGACTGAACATTCTTGGACTTCCTGTTCACAGCCAACCACAGGGGGATTACGTGACTGCAATCTGTAGAAGAAAAGATCCAGGGCCACGCTTGCACGTGGAGCTAGAAGGAGCTGCAGAATGGATGTGTTTCTCATGATCTGGTGCCACAAGACCACCATCTTCACGGATGCCAAAGAGTCGAGCACTGTGTTTGAGCTGAAGCACATTGTGAGGGCATCCTCAAGATGCCTCCCAAGGAGCAGCGGCTGTACAAGAATGGCCAGTTCCTTGATGACAGCAAAACTCTTGGTGAGTGTGGCTTCACTATCCAGACAGCATGTCCACAGGCCCCAGCCACAGTGAGCCTGGTCTTCGGAGCAGATGATGCCTTTGAAGCCCTGCCCATTGAACCCTTCTCCAGCTCTCCAGAGCTTCCAGATGTAATGAAGCCATAGGATGCTGGAAGCAGGGCCAATGAACAAGCTTTGCAGTGAACACCCCAGGCCCACCCCCCTAGGGACCCATTCCCCCAATAAACAAGATTTGGCTGTCAGAGAGAGAGAGAGATTCAACTACATGTTGTTGTGATGGTTATCCTTGGATGTCAACTTGACTACATGTGAAATAAACTACAATCTAGAAATGGAAATAAAAAGAAAGATAATAGACAGAAGGTGCTCACAGTGACGTAGAGCAGGAGGCAACATGGGAGGCCAACATCTAAGCATGGATCTTGAAGCCACATCAGCCAGCCCTGAAAATTCTCAGTGCTTGTCCGTAAACAAGTCACTTTTTGTGCATAGGGTTTTCAACTTAGAAAAATGGAACTTAGAAGAGCCGCAAAGAGAAGACAGATTCATAGACTCATTTTGCTTCTGTCTCTCTCTCTCTCTCTCTCTCTCTCTGTCTCTCTCTGTCTCTCTCTCTCTCTGTCTCTCTCTCTGTCTCTCTCTGTCTCTCTCTCTCTGTCTCTCTCTCTGTCTCTCTCTCTGTCTCTCTCTCTCTGTCTCTCTCTCTCTCT
>CAJQZJ010034368.1:2958784-2971630 GCA_907164525.1 Lophiomys imhausi
TCTCTCTCTCTCTCTCTCTCTCTCTCTCTCTCTCTCTCCTTATTTCCCAATGTGGAAAACAGTCAAAAATTACAAAATAAAAGAAGATCGATGTAGGAACAACTAAATGACACTGTCCAGTGGTCTTTGAATTGTATGTGGGTTTCTAGTTCATGTAACATACAAATTATTCATCAGCATATGGTAAACTAATATTAAGGTGAGGTTTAGCATAGCCATAGCCATTAAAGGATTTTCCTCTGAAAAACTGATCCGCCTAGAAACAAGATTTGTCCTTTCTCTATACTAAGAAACTTGGCCATGGTATTCATTCCAAAGAAAGCTATAAACTGAAAGACTTCCTGGAAATTTAAAACCACATTTCAAAAGATGTTGGTCATCTTTTGAAATTAAAAACTAGGTTACTACAATCCATCAAAATAAGCCATATTGTTGAAAAAAGCATATACTCCAAGATTTTAAAAGACAATTTAGTATCTAGAAGGAAAAACTAGACTTAAATTATCTTAATTGTGTTGGAACCAAATTATACCAGCAATCAAAGGCAAAATTTTTCTTATTGTTTTTCTTTTTCCTGTTGACGCACCTTTCAGGCCTCTCCTATCATATCAAATTTGAATTCTTCTTAAGAAGACTGCCTCGGTGGAGATCATATTTGAGTCATGTTACACACCATAACTTCAGAACACAAAATACAGTGCTTTAAAATACCAGACTATTTCTGTAGCAAATTGGTGAGTCTGATTTTATGAGGGTACTAATTCCTTTCCCTTTCAACAGTTTTATGTGCTATGCCAGACTATCAGAAACCCAGTTCCCCTCCTCCTAAACATTTTGTTTGGAAGTCTGTTGTGCTGGAAACAATGGTATTCGTATAACTTTCTGAACCACTGCATTCCCTGCTCAACTCTCACATCATCTGAAAAACTCACTCCTAATTCATCCCCAGTGCTTTACTCTGTGGATGGAAAATGTGATGAGATATTCAGGCTGTGATTCCAGGAACCAGGGTGGAGACAGTCAGTATCGTATGCACTAACTGCACAGAGGAGAGCAAAGAAACATCTTCAAGACAGCAGCCAGGGCACAGCAGGTTCCAATGGCCTCTGCTAGCTTTCTCTTCCCCACTTTAAGTACCTGCCATATTCTGAGTGCTAATGGTGGACCAGGAGAACAAGCCAGTCCGCACACAATATTGTTTTCCTATATTACTGCTGTGGTCTTGGCTTTAGCCCAGTCAGAATGAAGGAAAGCACATACTGCTTGGTGTGGGAAGAGTAAAGTGTTTCCCCATTCACTTCTAAGGAGCGTGAGCAATGGAGAAGCTGACAGTAGCTTCTCCATTTGAAAGTCATAATTCATTGCCCACTTTCCAAACATGGACCAATTTTCATGGCAAGAGCTACACCCTAGGCACAAAGGATCTGTATCTCTCCAGTAATGATGTAATGCTATAGACCCTGGTCATGCAGCCTCATCCTTCACAGGAACCCACAACCACTTACCCCACAACCTACCTTAGGAAATGAGTAGCCATCCATGGGACATTGTCTGATGCAGACTCTGAGGTAACATTATGGTCATGCACAGATTTTTGAGACCATACTGTATGTTACTCGTGTGAAATACATACATAAGTTGGCCAGGGACCTAGTATGGAAGGAGTTTATGACCTCAGTCATAAGCAATGAATACACACACACACACACACACACACACACACACACAGAGAGAGAGAGAGAAAGAGAGAGGAAGGGAAAGAGAGAGAATGTATAAGTTAGTTTGTGTCTCCTGGAGATGGATAAGTTGAAGAGAAAATGTATACAATGAATTACATATTTTTAAATAATAGTGTTTCTTGATATTTTAAAATTATCACTCTTCTAAAGAATTTTTTAGGCATTTTTTCTAATTGTCTCCTCTCCCATGAAATTAAATAATTAGTAATAAAATGCTGCCACATTGGTTCAGGTTGTGAAGAGCCACCAGCCACTGCAACATCAAAGACTTTTCACTTTCCCCTCACCCAAGAACCAACCCCTCATTGCACACTTGGAGGAACAGATGCTTGAGAATGTGAGGGAGTCTCCCTGCACTGTGCAGAAAAGGAAACCTTTAGGAGAAGGATTAGAAAAGCCTACCAGGAAGCAAAAGAAAGTTGTTTTGAAATATGGCTGTAATTTGTTCCCGAAGAGCAAACAGCAGCCAGGTGTTGTGAAACATGCCTGTAATCCCAGCACCTTGGAGGGGTGAGGCAGGAGGATCACAAACATAAGTTCAAGCCTAGTTTTGTCATATAGGAAGAAACTGGGGAAGGGATAGAAAGAAGCAAGAGAGAAAGGGAGGGAGAGAGGGAGGAAGGAGGGAGGCAAGGTTAAGTTAAGGGAAATCCCCACTATTTTGGTGCTGAGAGAAGGAAGTGCTGCCTAAGTTCCTAGGAGGACCTCCCAGCACATGCTCTGTAGTGGATGGTCTGCAAGCTCTGCCAGTGAGGAAGTTAAAGAGCACTCTGGAACGAGCTGGAATACTCTAGGGTTGTTTGGAATACTCTGGGGGTGCCCAGAACACTCTGAAGTTGGCTAGAACAGTAATTATAAATAGAAAATGTAGGCTATATGAGAGCTTTAAAAATATTTTTATATTTGATATACTTCTTGTTATCAATAATACAGAGTATTTCTAAATTGCCATGGATCTTGAAAACCCACTATAATCACATTCAATAGCAAGTTCCTAATAGTAAACATGGTAGGGCAGTATCACTTTCTGTAGAAAAACTTCCTAGTCAAAAACATTTTTTTCCAGTTTTGTTAGCAGTATCAATGAAAGGCTCCAACTGGACCTTATTTTTTGTTTCCACATTTACAAACTGTGATAAAGGAGCTGAAAAGATGATAATGAGTTAACAGCACTCAATGTTCTTCCAGAAGATACTGGTTTGGTATGCAGCACCAATACCAGGTAGCTCACATCTACTTGGAACTGCAGTCCTGGAGCATCTGACACCACCTGGCCTCTGGGACTTTCAATGCACTTAGGCACACATCCATTCACACAAATAAAAATGAATAAATAAGCCTCAAATATTAAAAACTGAAATTATGTTGTGTTTCAAAGCAATATCTCAGATGACTTGACCTTGATTTTTTGGTACAAATTTATGTTAAAAATATAATTTATGATTAATACATAGATTGGACAAATCTTGGGTGTCAAAAGTGGTCCTGATCCATATTACATATCTTCATCAACTAGAATTCCTTGACCAGAGCAGAAGATCTAAAACTATTTGTTTCTAATTTTGTTAGCACCATCAACAGAAGGCTCCTAAAAGAACCTTACATTTTCCTTGTGTTTTAATACACAAGACATTGACAAGGAAGTAGAAGGTAAAAGGAAAACACAGCTCATTCAGTTCCTGCTGAGCTGCCTATGTGTTCCGGCCACATGGCAGTGGGTTTTCAGCCCTGTTGATTCATTTCTAAGAATCATTTCATGAGGCTTTATATCTGTGACTTTAAGGTTGGATTCAGTGTCTTGAGAAGAGCGTGTGTGTGTGTGTGTGTGTGTGTGTGTGTGTGTGTGTGTGTGTGTATTACTAAATGTTGCTTATATCCACTGCACAAAAGTTGAGCCAATTTTAGGTTCTTATGTTTCTCAGGCAAGTAGGACTCAATCACACTAAAATTTAAGAGCCCCTGGGACACCCCACCTCCCAGAGCCTGGAGAGAAGGCTCAGTGGCTGAGAGTGCTGCTATTGCAGAAAACCTAGATTTCATTTCTGGCACCCACATATCAACTTACAACCAGCTGTAACTCCAGTTCTAGGGGATCTGCCTCCCTCTTCTGGCCTCTACAGGCACTGTATGCACATGGCACACAGACATACATGTGTGCAAAACACTCAAACATGTCAAATAAAATAAATAAATCTTCTTTTTTTAAATGAAGATTTACCCCCAGACATGGCATAATAAGAGATCTTTCTTTTTGGAACTACAGCTCAGTAGGAACCAATAAAATATCTTTTTTTGAGAAGTTTTGTTTAGAGTCACAATAGTGATTCATGTTGTTTTCCAAAATTTTAATCACTAATGGTCTTCAATTTAACCACTGATGAGAACTGTCAAATGGTTGGAAGGGCTCCAATAATTGTAATAGTAAGCAAGCAAAAATATTTGTTGTATGGACTACAAATAAGAATGAGTCTTATAGCCATAATATCTTGTACCTACGTTTCAAGACCCATAGACATCTGGTCAACCCTACACCACTTCTTTCTATCCTGCTGCCTTGTACACTAACTGCTCATCTTCATTAGCTCAGACACCAGGGTTTAGACCTTCCAGTCCCCAGCCCTTCTGGCTTCTCTTGGAACCATTGTCTGCCCCAGGCCAGGCATCGTGGTGATCTGCTGCAGTTGTCTCCACCATCCACTTCCTGGTTCTTTTTCTTCCACCTAACATGCTTCACTCACAATACTAGCTATCGTTCTTATTGTATGGGTAAAACATATCGACAGAAATGACTTAAGAGAGATTTATTTTGTCTCAGAATTTCAGGGAACATCAGTCCGCCATTGTAAGGAAGCCTGGTGGCAGATGTGGCCCAGTCTGTCTGTGGGAGCGTTATAGCAGGCCGGAAGCAGAGAGAGCAAGACTGGACTCAGGGCTGGGCCTTCATTGGCCAGCCAGGCCACACCTCCTCAGCCTTCACACTCTTCCAAATCATACCACCAGCTGGATACCAAAGGCTCAAACACATAAGCCTGCTGAACCTTACCTCCTGATTTGCTCAGTCTTTGCGTTCCACTCAAAAACCCGGGGAGGAGAAACTAACAGAAGTTCAGGGTTGGAAGCTGCCAGTGGGGTGGTCAGCTCGCCTCACACTATGTTTGCACCCTCTCGCTTTCAGAGACAGAAACCTTTTGTTACTCATCTCCATATGTGTTTGGAGCTTAAGAGAGAGCATGGCTAATCTCCAGATTTTCTGAAACCCACAGTGGAAGGTGACTAATCAGGATGCATTTTAGCCATAGATAAACATGTTCCACAATTTATTTTAAGCAAAAACAAAGTCTATTACTTTACCCAAATATTCCCCAGGGAGCCAAGCATGGCAACATACATTTGGAATCCCAACTACCTGAGAGGCAGAAACTGGAAGAACATAAATTCAAGGCAAGCCCGGATACATAGTTAAACCTTGTCATAAGTTTTTTAAAAATTTAAAAACTGTTTGTAAGAGAGAGGGGCTATAGCTCAGGAGCAGAGCACTTGCCTGGCATATCTGAAGCCCTGAGTTCAATCACAGTACCCCCAAAAAATAAAATAAAACGAAACAAAACAAAAACCAATCCTTTGTGGAGCTGCTGGGTGCAGAGGCCCAACTTAGTTACTAAAGACCCACATGGCTTTCTTTTCTCTGCTGTCTTCATTTCATTCACTCTCAGGCCCACCCCTAGTGCCCCAAGATAACTGTAACAGGATCCAGAACTCAGGTCTAGATATGGCAACAGCCAAAGAATGGAATGATCCATCCGTAGTATAGCTCCTTCTTAAAATATAAAACTCACCCCACCCAAACCCACCAACCTTCCTTAGGTCTCTATGAGTCATCTTTCGTCATGTAACCTGAACTGGCCTGAACTAACAAGGTGTTTCTGCTGTATATTTATTGGAGGACAACAACCACTGAGTTTCAAGCAGAGGCTATAAGAACCAATCAAATTTACACAGACAACTCTTTACTTGGTAGGCTTCAGCAGAAAGAAAAACAATAGTAGTCAACTCAATAATCACATATTCATGACATATAAACAAAATGAAAAGCTTGGCACTATAGGAAACAAACATTAAAACTAAACACAGACATTTCCTCAGAATTCTTCTTAACTAGCGGAGAACCAGACAATGCCACAAGCTACCATGAAAGTGACTTAACTGGCACATTGGGAACAAACCCTGAGAGATTCACTTAGGTTGTAGAGCCTTTCACAGTCTGGACACAAGTCAGCCATTCTCCAAATGGATACCCTCATTTCACACCCACCATTGTGCCTGAGACACCATCCTCAAGCCCAGCTCTGTTTTACTGGGGACAACCTGCACTTTTAGAACATTCCCAAATGTTTCTGGAACCTCTCTACTATTTCTGGAAAATGACAAATGACCAGACTTGTTTTTTTTTTTTTTTTTTTAAGTGGCTCTTCTCTGGAAATAGAAGCTTTGGGTTTTGTTGCCAATGGACAGACAGATAATTTACAAGCTTGCATTCTAAAAGAATCAGAGGGAAGCAAAAAGGGATAAAGTTTCTGCTGGCTCAACATGAAGGACCCACTTGAACAGGGCAGTTCTGGTTCCCCACATTCCAAGTCTGTGCCATGAGCTACATACTTTAGGATCATTTAAATTTTCTCATTCTAAGTCCGAAATTGGATCAAAGAGTGGCTCTTATGTTTTATGCCATAGTTCTTTCCCAACACTCTTAGGAAGAGCAAACATTGATGATAAACTTCAGTGGATATAAAAGTCCATAAAATCACCTTATTTCCATCTTGGCTAAATCAAAGCAGCTTCACTCAGCAGGTGGTGCCTGGCCCTGTCATCCTCTTGGCAGACACTAATCAGGAGGAGTTAAACAGGTCCTGGGAATGCTGAGCTGAAGATGAAAGCTCTGCAAGCTCATCCACCAGCTGTTCTGTACCATGAATCTTAGTACCCAACTCCAATCTGGCAGACAGGTAAGAACTAACTGTAGTCATTGTTCTTTCTCTTCTACCTCTGAAAACACTGAGGACAACAAAATCTTAAGGTACTCATTATTTTTTTAGTTTAAGTCCTTGGTTTTTATTGAGATATAAAGATTAAAAAATACAAATAAGAGAAACAGAAGCACTTTAAATATTCATAATTCTAAGAACTCAAGAGACAAATGTTAACTCCTTGATGGATATGTTTCCAAAATTTTCTATGCACCAAAATGGTCTATACATACACATATTGTTTTAATCAAAAATCATATTACGTTTTTCTTCATTTCTTTTTTTAATATTTATTTATTACTTTAGGTTACATCTCCATCACAGTGTCCTCTTTCCGCCCCCCCCAGTCCCACCCTCCCCCGCTCTACCCCCATCCCTTCCATCCCACCCCTCTGGAGTGGAGTGTCCCTACATATCAGTCCCACACCCCAGTTCAGCAGTCATATGAGGGCCAAGAGCTTCCTCATACACTGGGGCCTACAAGGCAGCACCAATAGGGCAAAGTGTCTCATTGATAGGAAACAAAGTCTATGCTCCCGTTCCCCTTGGTGCATTGGTTGTAGTATAGTTATCCTGTACTATATGGCTAAAATCCAATTATAAGTGAATGGATGCCATGTGCATCCTTCTGAGTCTGGGTTAGCTCACTCAGGATGTGCTTTTCTAGTTCCATCCATTTGGCTGCAAATTGCAGGATTTCATTGTTTCTGATGTCTGAGTAGTATTCCATAGTGTAGATGTACCACAGTTTTTTTTTAATCCATTCCTCAGTTGAGGGACATTTGGGTTGTTTCCAATTCAGTAGTCATATGAGGGCCAAGAGCCTTCTCATACACTGGGGCCTACAAGGCAGCACCAATAGAGCAAAGTGTCTCATTGATAGGAAACAATTTTCTTTTTGAAGGCACTTAATGCCATGAACTTTCTCCATAGCACAGCTTTCATTGTATCCCATAAGTTTGGGTATGTTGTGCCTTCATTTTCATTGGGTTTTAAGAAGTCTTTGATTTTCTTCTTTATTTCTTCCCTGACCCAGTAGTCATCCAGTAAAGATTTGTTCAGTTTCCATGAGTGTGTAGGCTTTCTGTTATTTCTGTTGTTGTTGAAGTCCAGCTTTAATCCATGGTGGTCTGATAAGATACAAGTGGTTATTTCAATTTTCTTGTATCTGTTGAGGCATGCTTTGTGTCCGACTATATGGTCAATTTTGGAAAAGATTCCATGTGGTGCTGAGAAGAAGGTGTATTCTTTTGTGTTTGAGTGAAGCATTCTATAGATATATGTTAGGTCCATTTGGTTAATGACTTATGTTAGTCTCATTATTTCTTTGTTCAGTTTCTGTCTTTATGGCATGTCCATTGTTGTGAGTGGGGTGTTGAAGTCTCCCACTACTAATGTGAAGGGATCGGTGTGTGATTTAAGCTTTAGAAGAGTTTCTTTTATTAAGATGGATACTCCAGCTTGTTTCCTGGGTCCATTTGCTTGAAAAACCTTTTCCCAGCCCTTTATTCTGAGGTAGAATCTATCTTTGTTAGTGAGATGCGTTTCTTGTATGCAGCAAAATGATGGGTCTTGTTTACAGATCCATTCTGTAAGCCTGTGTCTTTTTATTGGGGAGTTGAGTCCATTGATTTTGATGGATATTAATGACCAAAGGTTGTTATTTCCTATCTAAAATGAAAAAAAGATAAGACATTCAAAGAATCTTATGTCACTTGACATACTAAATATAATATAAATATGTCCTTGTATTGGAATGTTGCTATATTTCATGATTGTCTGTAGATTTTTTATTTGTTGTTGTTGTTTTTTTTTTTTTTTAATACAGGTTCTCTCTATGTAGTCCTGGCTGTCCTGAAACTCATAATCACTGGGGTGAACTCTTCTGGAAAGTGTTACCTCAGGGTGGACACCAGAAGCTGTGTTCCAGAAGTGGCCAAGGTTGTACCTCCTGCTGGCAGCTGAACTTGGCAGTTTAAGAGTCACCCAGGTGGGACTGCTTTTGGAGGCACGAGGGAGTCACAGAGAGCAGCTGAGGCTTCGTGCTGGGTGGCAGGGCTGGAGTCCCCAAAGAATGCCCAGGAGAGGCTAACAGAGCGCAGCCCACTTGCAGCAAGGGATCCCGGTAGTTTTAGAGATGCCCGTACCATGAGACAACCACCAAGAGCAGCAGCAGCAGCAGCAGGACAATGGAGCCAGCCTGAGCCAAGAAGACAATCTGCGTGTGCTGCAGAGGGAAGAGCTGGAGAAGTGACCCAAGCCCCTGGAGAAGCCAAGAAGATTGAGAATAAATCCAAGATAGTAAAATGGACATTGAGTTATCTATACTGTTGGAGTTTGGTTTTGTTTGGTTCAGATTGTGGCTGTGCCCTGGTTCTTCCCTCTTGAAGAAGGTATTTAACTTAATTTTGATTTTTACAGGAACCTACAGGTGAAAGACTTTGAAATTTTAAGAGATTTTTGATTTTTAAAGAGATGATATTTTAAAGAGACTGAATTTGTAAGAACTGTGGGACTTTTAAAGTTATTTATGTTTTATATTGTGATATTAATATTAATATTCCATCTGGAAATAAGTGAGAAAGGAAAGGTTCTAATTGAAAATGTGTTTGTAGGTCAAGCTGACAAGTGGTCATTTGTACTGACTAGTTTCATGTCAGTTTGACACAGGCTAGAGTCACCAGAAGGAGGGAGCCTCAGCTGAGAAAAGGCCTCCATAAGATCAGCAAGCCTGTACAGCATTTTCTGAATAGTGGTTCAACATATGTAAATTAATAGATATAATTCATCCATAAATACAGAGACAGAAACCACATAATTATCTCAAAGGACACCAAAAATGGCCTTTGACCAAAATCTAACATCACTTCATAAAAAAAATAAATAAATTAGCAATGGGAGAACCATACCTCAACATAATAAAAGCTATCTGCAACAAACTAACTCCCAACAGTATTGCAAATGGGAAAAAAACCCAAAAGCATTCCCACTGAAATCAGGAATAAGACAAGGATGTCCACTCTCTCTGCTTCTTCTCAATATAATACTTGAAGTCTTTGCTAGAGCAAAAAGACAAGAAAATAAAAAAGACAGAAATAGGAAAAGATGAAAACAAAATATCTGTTTATAGATGATATCATTCTACTCCTAAGAAACCCCAAAGACTCCACCAAAACCTCTTAAGTGATACAAAATTAACACATTAGTTTACATCAATAATCTTCCTATATGTCAATAATAAACATACTGAAAAGGAAATCAGGTAAATAATTCCATTCATGGTGACTATGAAAACAAAATCAAAATATCAGAGACTAAACTAACCAAAGAAATGAAAGGCTTAGACAATTAAATCTTTAAGGCGTTGAATAAGGATATTGATAATGGACTTCCCATATGGCTGGAAGACTTCCAAATAAGTTTCTATTACCTTCTAACAGTCCTGTGAGCTAGGGGTCAAGATGTTATGAATAACACACGAGTCTTTGAAGGACATCTCACATCCATACTATAGCAATATTGTATGGCCCTCACACATACCAAATATTTTCAACACTTTACAATTGAAGTTTCTATGGGACAGACATGGCCTAAACAACACAAAAGTAACTACAATCCTGTTCATGAAGAAAATGACAAAGAAGCTTGTTGGAGAAAATGGTTTATTTTAAACACCAGCTCACCAAGGTATCACAATTTGTTGTAGTTTAAGTGGCAAATGACCTAGTATAACCACCCACAGTGCTGAAATGATTTAGCCTCCATAGCTGGGTGACTGGTATTCTAATATCCTAAGATGACTCCCCACCCACTTTGTAGAACAATCCTCCATTTCCAATAACTATGACTCAAATATTAACCTGGGTGTCATACCTGGTCCAAATCTCCTTTCCACATCACTCCCTTCTGTGACCCCATACAACCATTGTGTGGAAAGGGTAGGGGGACATGTAGTTTACCTGTGACTGCCATCATTTCTCCCTTTACACCAACATTTGCCATTCTGGATTCAGAGGAGAATGGGACTAGAGATACGCAATGAAATTCTCCCTATGTGGTTGTGTCTGAGATGTTGGGGGGGATGGGTCCCTGCTCTTGCCATGGTTCAGGCTGACTTTCTCTGACTATGGTGACCTCCAATAATAGGGCAGCATCTGCATCAATGGCATGCATGTGGAGCTTCAGGCCTGGCCTTTCTGTGTCTGAAATCTCAACCTCCAGGAGCCCCTCCACAAAACAACTTATCTCCTACTTCACCACAAGTATGTGTCAAAACATCCACACTCACAGTCACACTCTCCTTTTTCTTCCCCAAGTGAAGGAGAAAACTTGAAAAGTAAATCATATATTCAGCCACAGAACACATTTCAAGATTCTGCACCTAAGTAAATATTTGGAGGGAGAGGCTGACAATTTCTGCTTTCCTAAGATGCCCCCAATCTGCATGCGGATATTATTAAGATTGAGTCACTTGGCTCTGTAGACAGAAAAGCACTACTGCCTCCTCCAAGGGCAAGGAAAGGAAAGCATCAGCTATAAATTTTGAATGTTTACCCTCCCTCAAATTCTGGGAAAGCACGAAGAAATGGAATGGTTAGGGTGACTAGTTATAAGTAATGGTGACAACTGTCATGTAGTAAGCCCTGAAGGCTATAGTTGCTCAGAGAATCTTAGTGCCATGTATTCTCAGCTTTGGTTTCAGACATAGTTTTGAGACAACAAGAAAAAAAAAATCAAACTCCATATTCTCTCACATGCTGAATGGGTCTTAAAACCATCCTTAATTGTATGTCTTAAAGTGTCTATCCTCTCACAGTAAAGAAGAGTTTAGTTGTTCAAAGGTATGTTCCAGAAGAGTCTCCAAGTCAGAGTAAATGAAACCATCTGCTTTTTAATACTTCACATTTTATGGCTTCAGATGTGCTGTGTACAGCCAACCCCAGAGGAGAACAACACTAATTCACATGGACAGAGATGGAGCATGAGCCAGGTCTTTTCACAATGAAAGAAAGTATGGGCTTCTTGAGTCAGCCAATGGCTACAAATGAGTATAGCAATTCACAGGAGAGGGAGCCCAATGCAAGTGACTTCTACCTGAGAACTTAAGGATTTCTCATGAATAATGGACATTTGAATGAATAAACTCTAATACAACCACAACAAGCATTGGCCTCACAGTGAAAACTCTGGGCTGATAATAGTTCATCTCAACTCTACATCAACCCTGTTGATTTCAGCAAGAAACAGAACTTTCTATACCTCCTTGTAAACACACATAAAATGTCCCATACGTAGCCTTGAAGGTAATGTTGGATCATGAAAATGCATGGCTTATATTACACATACCGCTATCCTTATTATTAATTTTTAATTATTGAACAGTCTTGAAGTTGAAATTCAAGGGAGGCACTGATGGTGGTTTCCCTAGGGGTACAAAATTTATTAGAAGAATTTTTAACACTCTGGGGATATATACAGAAAGCCAGATAACAGTGTGATAGGGACCCCAGGGAGAGTTCAGGTCCTGGCCCCATAGGAAAACAGATAACATAGCAGGACTTTTCAAGTCCACAAAACAAACCAGGGGTCTCTTTTTATAGGTCTCAAAGAAAGAGGGAAGTTTCACAGCAGGAGCCTGTAGCCAGTAAGGGGGAAGGAAGAAAATTGTAGGGAAATTCTAGCATATCCAAGGATATATGAAGAATCAAGGAGAGGGACACAGATAATGAGTTGTACATATTAGATGTGTAGAGGGTGTGTTGACACTCCTCGGGTATCTGGTAACTTGCAGTCTATAGACTTCCTTGGGGAACTGAGAATGGATCAGCCATTTACCTGGAAGATGAGCATCTGTGTGGAGGAGGTGGGTAGAGCTTCACAGATACACTCTTAGGAATGGTCTGGCCACATCCTTACAGTTGCAGTGCCTATGAAAAAGCAGCTTCTGCAGGTAGGCACGACCAAGGAGTAATCTGTTTTGGACCCTAACAATTATGTTCTCATAGAATTAATCTATGAATTGCTTTAAAGGCTTTAGGTGTGTGTGTGTGTGTGTGTGTGTGTGTGTGTGTGTGTGTGTGTGT
>CAJQZJ010034368.1:2971640-2991488 GCA_907164525.1 Lophiomys imhausi
GTGTGTGTGTGTGTGTGTGTGTGTGTGTGTGTGTGTGTGTGTGTGTGATATGATAGTTCATTTTCTCTTACCATAATTAAATATTTAAGTGTGTGGTTTGAATGAAAAATGTCCCTCACAGACTCATTTATTTGAACACTTGGTCCCCAGTTGGTGGCACTGTTTGGAGAACTTATGAAACTTTTGGGAGATGTAGCCTTGTGGAAGAAATGCATCACTGTGGGCAGGATTTGGGGGTTTACAGCCTCACCCCAGTTGCTGTTCTATGTCCTTCATATGATCTCTCTGTTTCCTACTGCTGCCTCTATGTTTGACCGGTGCTGCCCTTATGCACTCTATTCCTCTGGAACATAAGCTAAAATAAACTCTTCCTTACGTTACTTTTGTCAGAATACTTTATTACAGCAATAGAAAATAATGTGGTGGTTCAAATAAGAATGACCCCCATAGGTTTATACATTTGAATGCTCAATTACTAGGGAGTGGCACTTTTTGAAAGGATTAGGAACTGTGGCTTTGTTGGAGGAAGTGTGTCACTAAGGGTGGGCTTTGAGGTTTCAAAAGCCATGCCAGGCACCAGAGCTCTGACTCTTCCTGCTGCCTTTGGATCTGGATTTAGGACTCCCAGCTGCTCTCCTCAGGCTCTCCATTCTGAGGAAAATGGACTAAACCTTTGAAACTGTAAGCAAGCCTCAATTGAATACTTTCTTTTATAAGAGTTGCCATGGCCATGATTTCTCTTTACAACAATAAAACACTAGCCAAGACAGAAGATGGCACCAGGGAGCGGGATGTTCTTGTGACAGGCCTGACCACACTGCTTGTTAGCAGAATGTGGACTTTGGGACTTTGGATTTGGAAAGTGGCTGAACACTTTAAGTGGGGCCTAATGGGCCCTACTAGACGGAGCATGGAAGACAGCGGTGTGGAGAGCAATGTAGAGAATGAGGGCCCAGCTCAAGAGGTTTCAGGGTAGAAGAATATTGGTAAGTGGCCTAGAGACCATTCTTGGGACATTTTAGCCAAGAATGTGACTATTTTTTACCCTCTTTGTAAATATCTCCCTGAGGCTAATTTGAAGAGTTTTGGATTAGCAGCATTGGCATAGGAGATATCAAGACAGCCTTGTATTGACTGTGTCACATGGTTACTATCTTATAATAACTGTATCACACGACCACTATTATATGGATCTATAATGAAAAGGAACAAGCTGAGCAAGGAAAACTACAGATGTATAGTTTTAGGGAAAAGGGAACACCAGGAGGTGTAATGGAGTTAGATTATATGCTCAAGGAGATAAAAAGATTAAAGCTTGATGCTAAATGGAAAAAAGGAAGTAGAGACCTTATGGCAAGACTCCACCCAGCTGAGCTTCTAACTTGTGAAAAGGAATTAGAGAAAAGCTTAAACAGTGAAAGAGACCATCAAAAGCAGAAAGTCGATGTAATTGAAAAGGGAGCCCATTTTCCAGCCCCAGTAAGGAGTAAAGCTTGGCCGCTTTGGCCACATAGTTCTGGCTTCAGAGTTAAAGATACGAGAAGAGGATTGAAAAAATCTCCCTCTGTTGCTAAGGAGGGTCCCTGAGGGAAGGTACATGTTGGGGTGTCCCTTCATGGAGGTACAAAGAGGCCATTGTGTGGAGCTGTGAAAGTGAAACCTGGATTTCATTGGAGATTCCAAGATGTTAGAGATGCCAGAGTCATAAGATACCTGCTAAGGAGAGCTGCTAACAGAGAATGAAACCAGTCTAAGAGAGAGAATTGTGTTTCAGTCAAGAAAGCTGAAAGGAGTTAGAGATCTGAAGAGTGCTTTCACATCAGACTTGGAGATGCAGAGTTTAGAGTTTGTCCAGCTTGTTTTTGCTCTTGCTTTGGGTCAATATTTCCTCACTATGCTCCTTTTCCTCTCTTTTGGAATGGTAATGTATATTCTGTACCATTTATGTTGGAAGTTTGTGATCTGCTGTTTTATTTTGATTTTGCAGGAGGTTATACTTAAGAGATTGCCATGTGACTCAGAAGACTTTGAACTTTTAAAACAATGTTGACACTGTGATAGACTACATGGACTTTTAAAGTTGGACTAAATGCATTTTGCATTGTAATATGGCTATGAGCCTATGGGGGCCAGGAAGTAGAGTGTGGTGGTTTAAATAGGAATGATTCCCAAAGGCTTATACATTTGAATGCTTCATCCCCAGGGAGTGGCACTTTTTGAAAGGTTTAGGACGTGTGTAGCCTTGTTGGAGTAGGTGTGGTCTTGTTGGAGCAAATGTGTCACTCAAGGTGGACTCTGACATTTCATAAGCCAGGCTAGACTCAATGGCTCTTTCTTCTGCCTTCCTATCTGGATTTAGAACTCTGTTATCACATCTGCCTGCATGCAGCCATGCTCCCCAATATGAGGATAATGGATAAATCTCTTAAATTATAAGCAAGCCCCAATTAAGAGATTTAACTCTTATAAAAGAGAGGTCATGGTCATGGTGTCTCTTCACAGCAATAGAACACCTACTAAGACAGTAACTAATATAGAAATTGATAACCAGGAAAGTAGGTTTCTAACTGAAGAAATCAATCCTGTTGTGTTTTAGAGGAATATTTTTGGGATTAGAAAAACAACTGAATGCTGTGTGTAGAGTTTAATAAGCCATTGTAGTAGGAGACTGGGAAAAGCAATGCTGAGGATAATGTGAGCAGTGGAGGCATGGTTCACAGGATTGTGGGGAGGGGAAGGCTCTAATAGCACACGTTCATGTAATATTTTAGCAAAGAATCTGGATGCTTTATACCCATGTCTAGAAATTTTTCATAATACTAAATTTAAATATAATGGATTATTTTATCTGATGAAAGAAATTTCAAGACAATGAACTGATGAGTATGTGGTGTGAAATGACACAGAAAGAAAAAAAATTAATTTACAGTTTGTAAAGAGAGTACTAGGAAACTTAATGTTACAGCAAAGCCATGTGGTGAAAAAGAGACAGTAGTTACTTGATAGAGCAGCACCATTAAAAAATAAATAAAAAAAAACCCTCCTGCTCTGAACTGAAACATTAGGCAAGACCCTACCCAGTTGAAAGAAAGCCTAAGTGGTTTCTTGCTTCAAGAAAGGAATTACTTCAGTGTACAGAAACTGCTGCAACTGTGGTCCAGGGTTTTTAATGTATAGTCTGTGCCATTGTATGTTGGAAATATAGAATTTGCTTTTATATTTTTACAGAGGATAACAGGAATGAAATTGCCTCGAACCTCAAAAGAGACTTTGGATTTTTGAACATTGTTAACACTGTTAAAGTCTATGGGAACTTTTGAAGTTGGAATAAATGCCAACTAGCCATAAGTCTATGGGAGAGAGAGGGAAATGTGATGGTGTGAGTTAGAGATTTCACCAATAACCTCATGTCCTTGAGCACTTAGTTCCCAGTTGGTAGCTGTCTTTGGGTGGGTTATAGAACCTCTAGACATACAACCTTGCTGAAGGAAGTACATTATTTGGGGTAGAATTGAAGCTTTCTATCCTAACATTACCATTACTTCCTCTTCTCTTTCTCTCTCTCTCTCTCTCTCTCTCTCTCTCTCTCTCTCTCTCCCTCTCTTCCCTCTCTCTTTTTTCTCCTACCTATATGTGGATGAAAATGTGATCCCAGCTTCCTGTCCCTGTAGCCATGCTATTTCTTCCCTGCCATTATGGACTCTATTCCTCTGGAACCATAAACTAAAATAAATTCTTCTATAAGTTGCATTTGTCAGAAGCTTTATCACAGCACATAAAAGTAACTAATGCACTAAAATAATTGACTTATAAAGAAAATAAAAATTCCATTATACCTCAAATCTAAGAAGTTTATACTTTCCATGATACCAGGGAAGACTAAAATAAGAAAGTCATAAAATAGTCAAAATAATTAGCTCGTAAACCAGATTACACAAAATTATTTAAAGTTGCTTATTGGACAACATTGTATTAGCCTTGCTCTTTGCCTTCACTAAACTTGTTCTCTTTATGGAAATTGAGAGTCATAATGGTTGTGCCCCTATTCACTAAGTTGCTTGAGGAATTTTTGAATGCCTGTTGTGTTAGTCAAGGCTCTCTAGAGTAAAATAACTTATAGAATGTATCTCTCTCTAGAGAGAGAAAGAAAGGAAATTTATCAAAATGACAGACAGCAACCATAGGCACTGACAGGAACAGCAGATACAGGAATAGAGACAAAGACAAAAACACATAGGTAGGAATATGAACACAGAGAAGAACCATAGACACATTTAGGAACCTTTGGGATAGATAGTCACAGATTGCAACAACAGACATATATAGGATCAGAGATACAGATGGGAACCATAGTCACAGAGTAACAATAGACAGAGAAGAAGCCATAGACACAGATAAGAATATAGATGCAGATAAGAACAATAAACAAAGACAGGAACATAGAATCCTGCCCATGATGAGATGTTAACATTTTGAATTTTGACATAAGAATTCATACAAAAAAATGTACAACTTAATTCATAATCTACTTTTAGACCAGGACTTGTCACTTTGAGATACATCCACTTCAAGAGAGCAGATGGGTCATCCTGGGAGAAATCTGACCATATCTACCCACAACTGGACTCTATGTCTCTGAAGATCCAACAGCAAATGCTAACAAGGATCCCTGCTCTACTTCAGCCACTACAGGCAAGCATCATCTCATCGTCCAGCCCAAGATGACCTTACTTTTTATCTAATGCCTCCAAACAGTAGTGTCTCCAAGTAACATATTCCTTGTAATAAAAGCTTTATTTCACCTTAGAGCATTCTTTCCTCTAGAAACCTATAAATGTAATATATTTGCTTGTTTCTCTAGAACTGAAGCATCTGTCTCTACCTTCAGGAACCCATCATATTATCCATGACAGTGTCTCTACTAAGGAAGCTCTTCTCCGTGCCCAAAAGTTTGCTCTCATCCTTCAGAGCCCCATCATCATTACCTGAAGTCATGATGGTATAACTCTCCCAGTAAAGCTCTTCTAAAGAATAATTCGTGTCAGGACCTTTATACAGACCCTAAGATATATCAACATGATGACTATCTTATGTTTTATTGTTAAATTTTTCTTGAGAGTCTAGACTTAATAAAAATCGTGTGTAGAGCACAAGGAAACTAGAATCACTGTGGAACCTGAGAGTAAACCTAACAGTCATTCCTTGCAGGGGGAAAAGTTAGGGAAAACTCATCACTGCAGAAATAAGAATCAAGACTAAGAAGAAAAGTTTGTCTCTGTGGCAGACTACTCCATTGACTAAACCTTTCTCATCAAGACTTTCTCAAAGCCTCAATATCACTGATCTCCATATAGTTAGAACTCAATGGCTAGTTTATGATTGACCTTAACTTTCCTACCAATCTCAGTACTGTATATACTGATTCTCTAAACTTGATATCTGTGATATGTTGTTTTTACATTCTGTAACATTGCCTGAAATTTATTTGCCTAATTTTGTTCTATATAAGCCTAATCCCTAATTCCTTCCTGTCATGAGAGTCCCCAAAAGAACATTTAATATCAATTAAATGACTTGACAAAATCACTAGGATTCAACATCGTTTCAAATTAGGCATTAAAATGTATGAGAAAAATATTGGAAAGATGCAAAAGATAGTCATACATATGCAAATACATGGAAATTAAAGAAACTGAATCAATTAAACTGGTCAATGAGGAGGCAATGAGAAATTTAATAACTAGCTTCAAGTTAGGAAGAAAAGCTACAATGCAATACTATTTTAAACCTTAATATTTTATGAGTGGTTTGAGGGGGAGAAAGGGGACATTTTATTCTACAGAAAACTGACTGACTCCCAGTACTGACTGGAAGTCCCAAATCAGCATATAGATTTGTTTTTTTAAAACAGTTTTTCCAAACATTGATCACCTCCTTCAAGACGTCTATCCTACTCCCTCTTTCTGAAGATCTCTGAGAGAGATGGACTTGTAAACAATTAGAGTGAAGTTTCAGAACAGAGGAGGTGCTGAGAAAGGGGGAATGACAGCTGTGATGGCTCCTGGGAATAGAGAGGATGTTTGATCCCACATGAACAGCTGGGGCCAGGCAGATGTGCCAGTGACATTGGGTTCCATGTTTCCCAGCCCAGTGAATGCTGCTGCTGCTCCTGAAGATATATTATGCAAGAAAAACTCAGAGGTGGGAGAGAAAAGGAATGTAGTGGTAATTGGGGTAGCATGGGTTCCTCTCACACATTCTTAAGCAATGCTTTGAGGACAAGCAGTGAAAAGGGCTAGCATGTAAATAGACATACCACCAGTGCTGGGATAAGAAAAGGAGTCTGAGTTCATCAAAGCTGTAAGTAGGCTAAAACTGACAACAGAAAGCAAGTGAAAAGGGACCTCCAGTCAAGTTTTATAGACTCACTTCAGTACTGTAAATAATGAAGAGAGGCTTCTTTTAATCTCTTAAAATTATACAAGTCTTACTTCTTTCTTTCTTTTCTTCTTTTTTTCTTTCTTTCTTTCTTTCTGTTTTTTTTTTTTTTGAAACAAGGTTTCACTGTGTAGCGCTGGCTGTCCTGGCACTCACCATATAGACCAGACTGGCATTTAATTCACAGAAATCCACCTGTCTCTGTCTCCCAAGTACTTGAATTAAAGGCATGTGCCACCACATCCATCTCTTACTTAATTTTCTATTGCTGTGCAGAGATACCATGACTAATGCAAATGATAAAAGAGCTTGCAGATTCAAAGAGTACATCCATGGCCATCATGGCAGGGAGCATGGCAACAGGCAGTAGGCATGGCTGGTGTTTGAGCAGTAGTTGAGACCTTACATCTTGGCTCACAAGTGCAAAGCAGAGCTAACTGGGAATGGTATGAGATTTTGAAACTGCAAGGCCCACCCCCAGTGACACATCTCCTCCAACAAGCCACACCTCCTAATCTTTCCCAAACAATTCCATCAACTAGGGATCAAGTATCATCAAATACACAAGCATATGGAAGTTTGAGTTACACACTTACAATATGCAGTGGCACAGAGTGAACATTCCCATGGTAGGTGGGAAGAATAGGAAAATAGGAATTAAACATTGGGAAACACAAAACTGAAGCTCTATGTTCAGCTATGTCTTGTTCTCCTGATGGCATTGTCTGTGCCCTATCAGTCCTTAGAAAGTCCCATTTTTCCAGTTCTATTTCCAGAAACATATGTAAACTCTCTTGGGCTGATTCCACTTTAAACTCAGTCATGTTCTTTCCTTACTAAATGTATTACTTTCATGTCTTTTTTCCTCCATTCACTCACCATAAGTCTGGCTGAGGTCAGTAGGCAGTAACCACACCACAGCCTGAATGTTATACTGCCTTTCAACTTCCTCCACCAAACAACTTGGTCTTTGACTTTTAAATTCAGACTCACCCAAGCTTTTTGGGGGCAGAGGCAGTCTCTACCAGAGTTTCAGTTCCCACTAGGGTCTGTGTTGCTCCCTTTTGAAACCTCATGAGGCAGGCTTCTACTATTCACATTTCCCTTGGCATTCTGGTCTTCTGAACTTTCAGCAGAATGTCCCCTTAATCTCTGTTTACAGCACTCCAAAGGTTCTCCTGCATGGTGCCACTGAACTAATCAGAAAGCCTGTGAACCATGTGGTGAAGTTTATGGCAATAATCCACTTCTCAATAACCAGTTTTACGTGTTGGTTATTTGTCTTGTTGCTGTGATCAAATCTTGTCAAGAAGAACTCAAGGAAGAGTTTATTCTGACTTACAGTGTGAGAGGACAGCCCATCATGGCAAGGAAAGCATGGCAGCGGTTGCAGCCTTTGGTGGTGATGGCAAGAGCATGGAGCTCCTCACTCAGATCTAGCCCGACCACAAAGCAGAGAAAAGAAATGCCAACACGCATTCAGTACTCTCTGGAGCCTCAAAAATCTGCAATACAAAAAGTTTTTGAGCCAGATATTTTTATTTTGATGTGGAGATAGCCAGGAACCATGCTCTGAAGATTATGAAGTCCCTGACACAGAAGCAGGAGCAAAGCAGAATCCTGGGAAGCTATCAGCAAGAAGCCTTCCAAGTATGAGAAGGTCCATTTTACCATGCAAGGTACTAGTAAGTCAACTCCCAGAAAGGCCCTCTCTGACCGCTTAGCTCAACCATCCACGCCGATTTATCTCCCCACTGACACAAAAGCCCATTGTGGCCTGGAACCCTGAATCCTAGTGCTTGGAGCAAAATGAGTTAGTAGAGATGTTAATTAAGGGATATATTGACTTTCATTGAAGACTCAGGATTTTAAATTTTCATCCTTAAATGTTTTTGATTGAATGGCTAAATAAACAAATGAGAAAATTTTCTCCTGCTTATTTTCTTTATATTACAAGGAACAGTAGAGTCTTGAGGCCATTTGTGGAATATGGGACAGAAATAGAAAAAATAGAGTTAAGCAACAAAGTCACCTAACAAATTGAGTTACTAACCTTTATACTCAGCCTTGGATTCTGTTACTAGCAATTATCTTTACCAAGCCTTATCCTTTTACTATGTGCCCTGTATAGTAAAAATACAGCGCTATTAACCACTCCTAAAAGCTAAAGTATACAAATGAGCATGTCTTCACGACAAGCCAAATGTTGAGAAGGTGCCTGGGGTGCTTAAATGAGACTCTGTATGAGTTCATTAAGGAAAAGGAAATTTGTTTTACTGGCCACTTTAAGCAAAGACAACAAAGTCATTTCAATTCATTTCCAATTAAACATCTTATTTTTCAGAGTCATGGAACAAACCATGGCTGAAAATAGACATTTCTTTATTATTATTAAAGCTTTGTTTAATATTTGCCCTAAATAAATTACAAGGCTAAAAGAGATGTCATTTGGGGTTAACCATTTCACACTTCCACTTACCAGGGCTCGTAACAATATCTGAGTTTCATTTTAAAACACTAAATTTGGACTGGGAAAATGGCTTGGTGTTGAGTGCCTGCCTGACGTGTGCGAGGACCTGTTTTACACCCCAAACTCTGAAAAAAAAATCATACCCTCTTTTCTGAGATGCAAGTGGAAGTAGTGAATGAACCTGATGATAAAGGAAATTATGTGGGTAACGACAGTGCAAGGCCTTTGTAATTGGATGGCTTAGAAAGTGGAGCTGCTTGCTTCTCTCTGTCTCTCTGTCTCTCTCTCTTTCTGTGTGTGTGTGTGTGTGTGTGTGTGTGTGTGTGTGTGTGTGTGCGTGTTGCTGGGAGTGGAACACAGGCCCTTGAGTATGGTAGGAGATATGCAATACCCTCATTCAATAGAGTGATTGTTGAAAGATTCTAAAATAAATACTCCTTAGGGACAGTGGTATTTTCAAAGCATTTGTCACAGCCTTGTTCCCAGATGGATTCATACGAGAAAAAGGAATACTGGCACCTAATGTGCAGCTTTGTGCCGGTACAGACACAGAGCCAGGGATGGAACCTGCAGCCTGGGTGCCAAAGAAAAGCTGGGCACTTCTTTTTCAAAACACAGGAGGACATTTGCATTTTTAATAATATGTATGATATTTTATAATACAATATACGAAGTTGATATATGTAGCTTCTCTATATGTGTTTCTGTTATAATACTATAATTTTATTGTCTGTTAGTGTTATCATAGGAAAGAAAAAAACTAAAAATTTAAGTTGTTAGCATGAATTTTGGCATTAATTTTTGTTTTGTATTATGTAATTCCACTTTTAAATTTTGAATATAAGAACATTTAACTTGTATGCAAAATCACCAAAATCACAAAATTTCTATTCCATGGCTCACACATGAATATTTATTTTGCTCTTAGAAAAGCAAAGGAAACACTGCATGGACAAAAGGAATCGACCCATGTTTTACTTTTGCTTTCTTACTACATCCTGTGGACACCCTTGACCTTTGGCTTACTGGTAAATCAGAAGAGACTTAAACAATAACAAACTATAAACAGCCCGCCTTTTTGTGCATGTGTGTGTTCATGTATGTGTGATGCTTGTGTGTGCATACATGTAAAGGCCAAAGGTTGACTCAAGTGTCTCTAATTGCTCACTCTCCATCTTCTTTAAATTGTTTTTTATTTTGTATGTGTGACTATTTGCTTGCATGTATGTATGTATACCACATGCACACCTGTTGCCTATACAGGCCAGAAGAGGGTGCCCAATTTTCTGTAACTGGAATTAGACTGTTGTGTGACACCATGTGGGTGCTGTGAACCAAATGGGAGTCCTCTGTAAGAGCATCAAGTACTCTTAATTGCTGAGCCATCTCTCCATCTTGCCCCCCCGACACACACATACACATTATTTTTTGAGACATAGTCTCTCATAAAACCTGGAGCTTGCTATTTTGGCTAGGCCATCTGGCCTATTAGCTCCAGGTGTCCTCCAGTCTCCCTTTCTCTGTGCTATGTATGGTTCTAAATGTGTGCCACCCTGCACAATAGCCCCATGTTTCACTTTATCTTGTATCATGATTTTCAAATTGTCAGCTTGTATAGAGAAGTAAGCAAGAATAACGAAGAACATGCTGGTAGCCCATGGCCATTGGTATTTCTTAGAATGCTTCTGTCCACTTTTGAAACATTTCTGATTCTAAGGGAGAGCAAACATCTCAGGGTTATCAACTCCCCACTCCATCATAAACAGGACATTATTTTTGTGTTCCCATTGGGTTTGATAAATTCCAATGCATCAAGTGTCTGCTACAGCTCTGTGGCTCTAGGGCTTTGCAAAGGATATATGCAAAGGGAGTGGCAAGGGCTGGAAGACACATATGTTCAAGTATCTCTTCTGCTTTCACACATTCTCCATTTCCACCACAGGCTCACAAAACATAAAGTCAGAGTTTAAGTTTTCAGATGGGTAAACATAAAAAAATTTGAATATATATACATATAATAGAAATTCTTCATCAGCCTTTAAAAATTAATAAAAATCTGCCATTTGCAGCAGTCTGAATGGATCCAGAGGCTACCATGTTAAGTGAAATAAATCAAACTAAGAAAGACAAATTATTTATGACATCTCATGTAGAATTTAAAATAGGCAAACTTATAAAACCAGAAAGAATGTGGTTGATAAGGGCTGGAGACAGGAAAGAGAATAGAGATGTGATGGTCAAAGTTTCAGTTATACAGGGTAAAGAAGCTTTGAAGATGGAGTATACAGTATGCTAATTATATCTAGCCATGTTATGTTGAATATTTAAATCACTTAAGTAGGCAGATCTCAAGGGTTCATACCACAGACATTGTGTAGTTTAACATCTACACATAAAAGACACGAAAGGAGGAAGCAAAACATTTTGATTTCTTTATATCACCTGATGCAAACCCAGTGACCACTACAATCACTTTCAAAATATCTTCTTTCTGGAAATGAAATACACATAGCTATCCTGTCATCTTCTTACATCACTGTGGTTTCATCTCTAAAGCAGTACAAGGAAGTCTTTCATGTTTTTCTGATGATCTGGGAGATCGATATACCTTAGCAGGTTGATTCTTCCTGCTCCAAGAAAGAGCAGGATCTAAACCTGAAGACAAAACCATTGTCATTATCTTCTCATCACACAAATAACATCAGAAAGATCTCAGGCCCTTCTAGGCAGTGGTTCTAAAACTTAAATGAATATGGAGACTAACCAGAGAGGATGCCTAAGTCACATACCACTGGGCCCATCGCCTCTCTAAGAACCACAGTCATAGCTGTCTGATAGATCCAATAAGGACTCAAATACTGTGATTAAAAAACAAAGAAATGGGGCTCACAGAGACTGTACTGTCCATCAGGGACCCTCCATGGGTATGACCTAGGCCCTCTGCACATATGTTATAGTTGTGTAGCTTGGTGTTTTTGTGGAACTCCTACCAGTAGGAATGAGGGTTGTCTCTGAAGTTTTTGCCTGATTTTGGGACTGTTTTGCCTCCTTCTGTCTTAACATGAGGGGAGATGCCTAGTCTTATGTAACTTGATATGCCATGTTTGGTTGATATCCTTGGGAGGCCTGCCCTTTTCTGAAGGGAACTGGAGCAGTGGATGTGGAAGTGGGGGGATTGGGAGGATAGGAGGGAGAAGAAACTGGGGTCTGAATGTAATATGTGAGAGAATAAATAAAATAAATAAATAATCTTTTCAGTCATTGTTAAATAGAATGAAAACATTCATACTTCTAACTCTAAAATTTAACTTCTGACTTCTCAGGTTTCTTAAGTGAATTTTAGTGAGTAATGGTCATATAAGTATCTGTTTTTGTTTTGTTTGGTCCTTAGGACTTTAATCCTTATTTTATTATGGTTACAGGGAGTGCCACATTATGCATGTGGAATTCAGAGGACAACTCGGTTACTAGTTTCTGACCTTCTACCTTGTAAGTTTTGGGACTCTGCCTTAGGTTAGCAGGCTTGTTCAGCAAGCACTTTTACATGCTTAACCCTCTCTCTGGAACCAAGATCAATTCTTAAACATCAAATGTATGCCTAGCATCAGCACACTGAATCTCTTTTTTGTGTCTTCATATTTAGAAGTTTAGGCATAGCTATTTATTTTTAGCTTGGCAGTTTTGGAAAGAGTATGAGTTTTTCACTTCAATGGAACATACAAATAATGGAATTGCATTGTATTAAAAGAAAAACTCATCTAAAGTTAACTTTCACAAAGGTAGGTGTGGTTGTGTATACCTATAATCCCTGCACTCTGAAGCTAAGATGGGAGGGTCACAAGTTCAAGATCAGCCTAAGACTGACAATAAAATTCTGTCTCAAAAGAAAATTATGTTCACACATATTTACAGATTTTCCAAAACTTTAAAAATAAGCAATATATATAAAACTAATTTTTAAAGTGCATTCATAATAGAGCAGTTATGGTTTCTACCAATTATGTATACTTTTTGCTAAGCTAAAACCATATGTTAAAATTTATAACTTGAAGTATCATTTCTGTGGTAGTATAACAACATATATATATGCATATAAATACCTACCCAAGAATACTAGATATTTATTACACAGAAAGTAAATGATATGATTGCAATAAATGTACCACATACTAGTTTTCTAAATTGTACGGTATGCATTAACATCCAAAGGAAGTATTTTCATTTAGCAGTTAAGGATTTGAAACTGCAAATTACTTAGTATGAGTGTTTAAATTTAGTTTTAATTGATCTCACACTTCATATATCTTTATATTCACCAAAGCAGGGTTTTTCTGAAGTGACAACACATGCTCGTTTTGCTGCCTACCACTATTTGGCTCTCTGAAATGTATTACTTCAGTTGCACCAAGTTAAATAAGATAAAAAGAATTTTGTTGTTGTTGTGACATTCTTGTTGTGATGGCTCTTTGGATGTGGTTACTTTTTAAGACTCAATATTCCACTTAATAATAAGCATTGTCTTAGTAATGACCCTTCCAAGAAATTTGTTTTAATGATCATTTCTCTGCATCTCAAAAATATTAAAAGTACTACTGTGCTGTATGAACTTACAAGTCATTTGGCCAAAACAAAATGAACAAATTACTGGAGTTAGTGAATAGTTTCTAGTTAACATGAAAGGAAGCAATGTGTGTAGCCACTATAGAGGGTGGGTAGGCTTGGCCATTGGTTGAGTGTGTTGAAATGGAGCACTTATGTTCAACATAACTGGAAAGCTGATGGTGTATTTTAAAATGTATTGTATTGTATTTTTAAAAATGAAGAGCAACCTGAGAACTCGATGCCAGAAAAGGGTGTAGAAGATGGCTAATTGAATTTATTTACTAGTATTTATATTATATTTAATTGGTTGGCAGCTGTTAATCTTAACCCACCATTTTAAATAAGCACACAACAGACACCTTATGAATTTTAACAAGTCTTGGCCTGAATTGAACAATCTTAGCCCATCCAAGACAGCCCTTAATTCTATTCCCCAAATATGACCCCATATATACATTCTTCCCCTTGGTCTGCTATTCTCCACATTATGCTGATATTCTAGGCCACATACAACAATCTTCTTTGATCTACCCCATCATGTGTCTCCTTTCTATTCTTGGCTGTTTACTTTTCTCTCTTTTATTGGTTTATCATAAGAAAGAAACTTGCTACATGATTATAAAGTATTGAGGAGTTTAAGAAAAATCTGCCAGGCAGGTGACTGAAACTGGGAAAATGCCACGTTCTTTCCTAGCTAGGTCTCCACAGCCACTGAGTGCACCAGTAGAAAACCAGGTAGGTAATAGTGTTAATGTGGAACCAAGTGCACCCCCATGGAAGCTGCTTGGTACTACACAGTCACCATCAGCTTTCCAGTTATGTTTCAATTTAGGCCTGGTGATGATGGTCAACTCAATCAATCAGGAGTTAATATGGAGTCCAATAGACATTTTGGATTTAAAGGGATTTAAGGAGTCTATTACTTCTTATGGAATTCATTCATCATTTGTTAAACAGATGTTAAATAATTGGGCTATACGAAATTGAGTTATCCCCCAAGATTGGAAGGGACTGATATCAGCTGTGCTAGAAGGTAGCCAGCAATTACAATGGTTGTCATGGTGGACACATGAAGCCACAAAATTAGAACAACAAAATATGGCAAGGGGAATAATTGTCACAACCAATAAAATGCTTTGTGAGGGACCTTATGCTGATATATGGTTACAGACTCAATTTGAAGATGTTGTGATAGAACAACCTTGTGTTACAGCTCTGAGAGCTTGGGATATGGTTGCTGAGGCTGGGAAAAGATTTACTTCATTTACTAAGATAATACAAGGTCCTGAGGAAACTTTCTCAGACTTTTTAGGGAGATTGACTTCAGCTGTGGAGAGAGCTGTAGACAACCCTGATGCCAGACAGCACTTGATAAATGTCATAGCATATGAAAATGCAAATGTCAAATGTCAAAGAGCAATTAGACCATTGAAAGCTCGAAGAGTCTCAATTGATAAATGGATAAGAGAAACAACTGATATTGGTTTTCAGGAGCATCAGACTAACATCATAGCACAAGCTGTTTCTAGGGATCTCAATCGGTGCATTAAATGTGGCGAACTTGGTCATTTCCAAAGGTATTATAAGGCTGAATCCTCCAGAGCTTGAAATGACAGGAGCTTTGACTCTGCAGAACATGGTCATAAAAGGGAATGAGCAGTTTCTAATAACAATGGAAGGTCAAAGCCTCCAGGATTTTTTACTCATTATGGTTAAAAGTAAACACAGGTCTCAGGATTGTAGATCCAAAGAGGACATCACAGGTAACCTCTTGCAAAGAAACAAAGGGAGGGGCCTACCAGTTCAAGACTCTGCAAAAAATATGAACCGTCATCCATCACCCAGTCAGAGGGAAACAAGCAGTCAGGAGGAAGAACAAAATTAACTATTGCTGATCTTTTGCATGCTACTGAAGGCAGTGCAGCTTTATATCTGGCCACAGATGAGTCTATTACACTATCCAAAACAGATGAATGTTATAAGTTAACCACTGGTGTTTTTGGTCCTTTACCATCAGGGACAATAGGATTAATCTTTGGAAGAAATGGATTAACTTCTCAAGGATTTATTGTGCACCCAGGTGTCATAGATGGAGATTGCAAGGAAGAAATTAAAATTATGGTACCTGTAAAGAAAGAGATGAAAATTAATGCAGGGGATAGAATTGCTCAGTTGCTATTGTTACCTTACATCAAGGGTGAGGCTGCTCCAATAGAAAAAACAGGAACATTTGTGAGTACTGGTAAACATGTATATTGGCAAACAATAGTCAATGATATGAGATAAAAATTAAAAATACACTTGAATGGTATTGAAATAGGATTGCTTGGCACAGGAGCTGATGTCACTATCCTCTCACAGGAGTCTAGGAATTCAAAATGACCACTTCAAAAGGTCCATACACAATTTATAGGAATTGGTAAACTATCACACATAAAGCAAAGTGTATAGTGGATTAACTGTGTTGGATCAGAAAGGCAAACAGGGAAATTAAGACCCTATGTGGATGACATACCCATAAATTTATGGGGAGGGGATCTTTTACAACAATGGAGTACTCAAATTAGTATTTATGCAATCCCAGAGATAACTAATGATGATACTGAATGAATACTGAAGAGCAATTGCATGCTATATCTAGTGTCCAAACACAGGACACCCCAGGTATTGACTTTCCAAATTTATACTAGGGACCACTGCTGAAATTCCAACATCCCTACCCTTGAAATGGCTATCAAATAAACCATGGTAGCAAGAGTAGTGGCCCATAACAAAGGAAAAATTAGAGGCTCTTGAGCAATTGGTAAAAGAACAGCTGGAAGCTCATCATATAGAAGAGCCTACTAGCCCATGGAATTCTCCTGTGTTTGTGGTAAAAAAGAAATCAGAAAATGGAGAATGGTAACAGATTTAAGAGCTGTGAATAGAGTAATTCAACCTATGAGTCCTTTGCAGCCTGGTATGCCTTTACCTTCTCTATTACCAAAGCCATGGCTTATAATAGCAATTTATTTAAAAGATTGCTTTTTTTTTCAATCCCATTGCATAAGAATGATAGGGAAACGTTTGATTCCTCTGTACTTACTCTTAATAACAGTAAACCAATCAAGAGGTATTTCATTGGAATATGCTTCCAGAGGGAATGTTGAATATTCCAACTCTGTGTCAATATCTTATACAAAACCATTAGAAATAATTCATAAGCAATTTACTTAATCAATTATTTATCATTATATAGATGACATTTTGTTGGCTGATTCTGATGTACTTACTTTAGAGAACATATTTAAGGAAATACAAAGAATTCTGCTACTATGGGAGTTAAACATTGCTCCTGAAAAAAAATACAAAGAAGAGATTCGATTAGCTATTTGGGTTATAAAATAAGTCAAAAGAGAATAAGATCACAAAATGCACATATCTGTAGAGACCAATCGAAAACTCTTAATGATTTTCAAAAATTAATAGGAGATATTAAGTGGCTGAGACGTACCCTTGGATTAAGCACTTATGAGTTAAATAATTTGTTTCAAACCTTACAAGGGGATTTGAAACTAAACAGTTCAAGATGTCTAATTGCTGAAGCAGAGAAGGAGTTAATTCTGGTAGAACAAAGATTTCAAAATGCATATATAGATAGAATCGATCCTAAACTTGATTGTGTTTTGGTTATTTTACCATCAACTCATTATCCTACATGACTCATTATACAACAGGAAGATAGTATTATGGAATGGATTTTCTTACCACATAAACAAAGTAAAAAATTAAAGACATACATAGAAAAGATAACTGAATTAATTTTAAAAGGTAGAATAACACTATGTCAATTATCAGGAATGAACCTGCACGAAATAGTGGTACCTCTTACTAATGCTGAGATTATGTCATTGTGGGTAATCAACAAAGATTGGCAAAGAGCTTTCAGTAACTATTTGAGAGAAATTGATAATAAATTTCCAAAAAGCAAACATATACAATTTATAAAAATAACTAATTGGATTCTTCCTCGTATTGTAAAAGGAACGCCAATTCCTGATGCACCAACCTTTTACAATGATGTTAACAAGAGAGGAATTGGCAGGTTATAAGATGGACAAAAATCTTCAAGTAATCAAAAGTCCATATCCCTCAGTTCACAAAGCAGAATTGCATGCAATCATTATGGTGTTATTAGACTTTCCTGAGTCTCTTAACATAATTACTGATTCTCTATATGCAGAAAGAGTTGTGTTGCCTATAGAAACTGCTGAATTTATTCCTGACAACACAGAATTAACTTTTTTATTTATACAATTGCAACAGGTCATCAGAAGTAGAAATAACCCATTATATATAACCCATATTCAATCTCATACAAGTTTACCAGATCCACTGGCACAAGGAAATGAGGAGACTGATCAATTGCTAATAGGAAATATGTTGGAAGTCTCAAAATTTCATGAGAAACTTCATATTAACAACTCATTTAAAGAAAAAAGTTCTCTACTAGCTGTCAACAAGCAAGAGAAATAATTTTAAAATGTCCTACGTGTTCTCTGTATAACTAAACTCCATTACCTGCTGATAATAACACTAGAGGTACTAAAAAGAATGAAATTTGACAAATGTATGTTTTTCTTATCTTTTTTATGTTTATTTATTACTTCAGGTTACATCTCCATCACAGTGCCCTCTTTACACCTTTACCCCCCTCCCAGTCCCACCCCGTACCCTCTACCACCTATCCCCTCCATCACACTCCTCTGGAGTGGAGTGTCCCTACATATCAGTCCCACTCCCCAGTTCAGCAGTCATATGAGGGACAAGAGCCTCCCCATACACTGGGAGCCTATGAGGCAGCACCACTAGGACAAAGTGTCTCATTGACAGGTAACAAAGTCTATGTTCCAGTTCCCTTTGTTGCATTGGTTGTTGTAAAAAGAAATAATTAATTAAATTGTTTACCAATATTTATATTATATTTAATTGGTTTGGCGGCTAATCCTTAACCATCCATTATAAATGAGCACACAGAGACTGAATGGATTTTAACAATCCTAGGCCTGAATTGTGCAATCCTAGCCCATCTAAGCTAGCTCATAATTCTATTACCCAAATATGATCCCATATATACATATGTCCCCTTGGACTGCCATTCTCCACACTAGCCGATGTTCCGGGCCATGTGTAATGAGGTTCATTTTTCTAACCCATGGCGTGTGTCTTCTTCTTCCTGCTGCTCCTGGCTGGAATTCCTTCTTCTTCCTGCTGCTGGCTGGAATGATTTTTCTGTCTAAAGTGCAGGCTTCCTGTTCTAATCCAAGGAAGTCCCACCTTTCTCTGTCTTTGCCCAATCTCAGGCCTCAGCATTTAATTTAACCAATCAAAATCAATATAACTAACAGACAGAAAACAGGGCCAATTAACATTTAGAATGCTTAACACTACCCTAACAGGTTGTAGTATAGTTATCCTATCCTATATGGCTAAAATCTGACTATAAGTGAATAGATGCCATGTGCATCCTTCTGAGTCTGGGTTAGCTCACTCAGGATGAGCTTCTCTAGCTCCATCCATTTGGAAGCAAATTGCATGATTTAGTTGTTTCTGATGGCTGAGTAGCATTCCATCCTGTAGATATACCACAGTTTGTTTTTTGTTTTGTTTTGTTTTTTAACCATTCCTTGGTTGAGGGACATGTGGGTTGTTTCCAGTTTCTAGCTATTACGAATAAGGCTGCTATGAACATAGATGAGGAAACATCCTTGTGGTTTGGTGAGGAATCATTTGGATGTATACCCAGAGAGGTATGTATGGGTCCCAAGGCAGAGCTATTCCAAGTTTTCTAAGATATCGCCAGACTGATTTCCATAGTGGTTGTACAAGCTTGCACTACCACCAGCAATGGAGGAGTGTTCCCCTTTCTCCACAACCTCGCCAACAGATGCTGTCATTTGAGTTTTTGATCTTAGCCATTCTGACAGGTGTGAGATGGAATCTGAGAGTCTTCTTGAGTTGAATTTCTCTGAAGTTTAAGGATGCTGAGCATTTCTTCAAGTGTCTCTCGGCCATTAGGGATTTCTCCTTTGTGAATTCTCTGTTTAGCTCTGTTCCCCATTTTTTGATTGGATTATTTGGTTTCTTAGCATTTAATTTCTTGAGCTATTTGTAAATTTTGGATATTAGCCCTCTGACAGATGTGGGGTTGGTGAAGACCTTTTCCCAATCTGTAGGTTGCCGTTTTGTTCCAATGACAGTGGTTTTTTTTTTTTTTTTCCTTACAGAAGCTTTTCAGTCTCACGAGGTCCCATTTATTTATTTATTTATTTATTTATTTATTTATTTATTTATTTATT
>CAJQZJ010034368.1:3036923-3051923 GCA_907164525.1 Lophiomys imhausi
GCTAAGACCGCTGATCTGGCTTGCTTCCGCATACGTGGGCCTCTAAGATAGCACCACTTGGCTTTACCTGATTGGCTGTTCATTTAGTATTTAGCCTGTGGGTTGGGTCTGCCTGGGCATTCGGAAGACTGTTTTCAAGGGACCTGAATAAACTACAGGAGAAGAGCTTTTGTGAGTTGCGTCATTCCTTGCTGGACAAGGGGGGACGCGACAGTTTACAGCTAAGCTTGAGCTTTCTGGCATCAAGCCAGGCGCCATCTTAGGGTTGCGGCTCACCACAGTTTTGTGGCTCGCCACAATATTCTATTATAAAACTTCCCATATACATTGAAACTAAAGGTTACACAAGAAGAAGCTTGAATATTTATATAATCATGAAGCCAGGGGATATTTTGTAAAGATTTTATCAAAGACACTGTGAAGATTATTTGACAAAATGTTTGATGAACTTTTCAAGTAAAAAGAAAAGTAAGCCTTATTAGAATGCAAATGAGAAACAGCCTCTCATTAAACAATAACCTCTGGGGTTTATGCCTCAATCGCCTCTAGGTTTTATGCCTTGGGCATAATTTGTCACCTTCCCACACACACAACTGTGGGACTGTGTAACCAGACAGAGTCTTATCTGCTTGAGTCTCTGACTGATCATAATGTGAGAAATTAGCTTTGGGTGGGGGCTGGTTGTCAGTGTGTTACAGCCTAGCATATGCTAACTGACTGTAAAGATGATAGTTAGATGTGGTGTGTTATCATTTATATGACATTATTTATAAGATGTATTATATAATGATGCAAATAAATAATAGTTGTGATGTGAAGTTTTTACCTATCTGAAGTGCAATGAGAGAAATGAAGACAGTGTGACCATCTGAATGAAATGAAATGAATTCAATTTAAAGAACTGTTTAGTGTCCACAGGGTGACTTTCCTAACTTTGTAATATTAAAATCCCATTACATTTATCAAATTATGGTGAAAGTAACAGTAGCTTTCATTGTTGTTACTAATGTTTTTTTGTGACAACATTAAATTTGTCAACTTTATATTATCCAAAAGTCCAAAGTCTCTTCTAACTCAAGGCAATCTCATGTGAACTTTCACTGTGAAAACTAAGTTATGTATACAGAGTCTTAGCTGGCCTCTATTGTAATCAGGCAAGCCTCCCAATGGTGGGACTGGGTTGCATTCGGTTGAGTTGTTAGCCAAGGGGTCCTGTGGAGATCACCAAACAATCCAGGCTGATGCTCTCTGGAAACTAACAGTGGGGCCCCATCACCGAGGACAACTTCTAAACAGTCTATTGAATGTGAAGAAGTTGAGTTGGTGCCTCCATGGAGCCTTCACCCCTACAATCTATTCTCTTGGCACTCTGCAGGCCATAGAAAGAGAAACCTGGATACCAGCACAGCCACAAATCCCTCCGCCTATAATCTGTCTTTCCTGAAAGATCTACTGGGGCAATTGTAGTGCAGAACTTGTGGGAGTGGCCAACCAATGCTTGGTTTAACTCAAGGCCCCTGTATGAGAGGGAGCCCATGCCCCACACTGCCTTGATGGCCAGGAACAAACAGGAGACTGGATAGCCCAGAGACCAAGGGTAGAACTAAACAGGCAAAAAAAAAAAAAAAAAGAAGAAAGAAAAAGAAATCATATATTCTGCTATACACACCAATGAGAGCCTTGTCCAGTCATCATTAGAGGCTTCCCCTGGCAGCAGATGGGTACAGAGACCCACAGCCTAACATTCTGCACAGAAAGGATCTAAACTGGAGGTATCCATCATGGTCCTCCCCCTCAAAAGAGGGGAAACAAAGATTATAGGAGTTAGAGGGGATGTAGGACACCAGGAGAACATGGCCCACTGGATCAATTAGGAACCATTTGGGCTCCCAGAGACTAGAGCAGCAACAATGGAGCCTGCATGGGTGAAACTGAAACTTAGTGAACAAATACATTTATTAATAACTATAAACTGGTATATTAGGCCAGCAGAATAGCCAGCAGCAGCCTGACAGAGCCACTGCCGGGGCTTGGCAGGAGGCCTACAGCCAGCCTGGCTTGCCTTAGCTGGTGGTCGGAAACCTCCAGCAGTCTTTTTCCCAATTACTAAATACACGAAGACTTTTAATGTTTCAACGCTGAGGCCTTAGCTGGGGAGATTCTCAACTAGAACCCAACCACCTAATCCCAACTGCTGTGTGGCTTGCTATACCTTCAAAGTTCACAGCGAGACATCCTGCTGTTTCTGAGTCCTGCTGGGAAGAGAGAGTTTCTTCTGTATAAACCTAGGGTTCTTAAGTTCTTCCCAGGAAGTTCTGCCTTCTTTCCTCTTCTCTCTCTGTCCAGCTAAATGGCCATTAGTGACTTATTGTCCAATTAGTAAGTGCCTCAGAAAGGGTGGTACAAGACCTTCTTCCAGCACATGGCTCTGCATAGGTCTGAACCAGGTTATAGATGTTAGCTTGGTGGTTTTGTGGGGACTCCTAACAGTGAGAGTGGGTGTATCTCAGACTCATTTTCCTGTTCTTGGGACTCTTTTCCTCCTATTGGGTTGCTTTGTCCAGCCTTGATATGAGGTTTTGCCTTGTCTTACTGTATTTTTTTTTGTCCTGTCTGAAAGGGAAACTGAGGGGGAGTAGATCTGGAGGAAAGGGAAGGGGGCATAGCTAGGAGTAGAGGGAGGTGAAATTGGTTAGCATGTATTATATGGCAGAAGAATATTTTCAATCAAAATTAATTAATTTATTAACTTTATTTCCAAAACAATAGAACAGATTAAACAACAATTTAAAAAAAAAAAAAGAATATCAGAATAAAACCCAGAAGGACAAAACCAAGCCTCGAAGCCCATGTCTGGAATCTGTGGGGTCATGATGGCATCATCTGAACTCCAACAGGAGTGGGTAGCCTCTCTCTTCCAGCTTTGTTGCCTGCAATACACATGGTCTCCCTCTCTCTATCTCAGTATAGTTCCTCCTAATATACTCAGCTCTCCTTAGTGGGCTTCCCACAGGCATCTCCCGTATGCTGGGATCTCTTCACTCTTCACTCTGACAGCCTTACATGTAGCTGTTGCAGGAGCTCCATGGGGAATATGAACTTACTTCATATCACCTAACCTTGGTGGCTTGGAAATTGATACAAGTCTCTAATTCTTACACTTTTCATGTCTATAAAATTATACCATATGGACTATGTCAATTTCTGCTAATAGCTGGACATATGCCCTGACCTCCTTGGACCACAACTACAATCAATGGTCTCTATGTGCTTCCAAGACTGACCTGTGAAAATAAATCTATGGAAAGTCCTGCTGAGGATGCCCTTAGGGGAAAGTCTCTTTGTTCAAGAACCCCTTTTATTAAATGAAAGTTTTGCACATGAGTTTGCTCCCTGGAGCTCTCCATTGACTGGGTCCAAGTATGAGTTCTTCTTAACTGCACTCTTCTCTTTAATAGCATAGTCCCTTTGCCAGCGCAGGCCCCGCCCACAACTTTAAACCTGTTCATGCCCCTTTCCTCACCAACTGCACACTTTTTTATATCTTCTGTTCCATTTTCTTTAATCTCTTTTACTGAAATCTGAGTAAATGCAGTGGAAAACATGCCACTGGATGAATGATTTATTCTGTTGGAATTTCCTCCACCAAACAAATTTAATCCATTGCCTTTAAATTTACTATCACTGGGGTTTTCAGGACATTCACAGAATACAGTCAAGTTTTTTTGCCAGAATGTAACATGAATGACATCTAGTCCGGTTCTTAATAGCATCTTTGTTTTTCTCTCCAACTTTATGAGACCAGTCATTACTGACCACATTTTTATCAGCATCCTGGTTTTTTGAGTTCCCTCCTTAATGGCCCATTAAACTCTGCTTATGACACTTTAGGACTTCTCTAACATGCGGGTCTAAACTCTTCCACATTCCTCCTACAAATTAGTTCCAAAGGCTTATAAATCACACAGTGAAGTAGAGGTGATCACAGCAAAGACTCTATCTGGTACCAATTTTGTATATTCATTATTTTGATTTTTCAATATAATATTTTCAGTTATTCTTTGAGAATTTTACACATGTATACAATGTCTCCTGAGATGTCATGTTCACTCCCTCTTCTTCCTTTTTACATAACAGTTTTTTTTCTTCTTACTGTGACCAAATACCTGACAAAAAAGAAGTTAAAGAGGAAGTACTTGACTTGTGGTTTTAGGATACAGTTCATAACAGAAAAGATATGATGATCAGAAACTTCATACGTGTGGCAGTGGAAACTTGCTCACATCCTTCACATCTGGGCATTTTAGAAAACAGAGATAAGATAGGTAGTAGGAGAAACTATAACCCTCAAGGCCTGATTATCTTGTAAATAACTTCTTCCAACTAGTCCCCATTTTGTCAGGATTCCAAATCCTCACAAAAAAAGTGCCACCACTTGAGGACCAAGTATTCAAGCACAGGAGCCCTTAAGAAACATTTAGTATATGAAACATAACATTAATGTTTTAGATATGTTGAGTTTAATAAAATTTGCCCTAAAACTAAAATCACTTGATTTTTATTTTACTTCTTTGATATGGGTTCTAAAAACCCCTAAAAATTGTATATATAGCTCACATTTATTTCTATTAGGCATCCCTGTTCTAAAGTCAAGCTGTGCTTATGATTAAATACACTGAAGTCCATTATAGTGGTATGTGTTCACAATACCAGCACTCCAGAGGCTGCGAGCCAGTAACATCATGAGTTTGAGGTTCACCTGAGTTTTTCTCAAAGAAAAACTTAGACTGTCCTTTCTGATAGTGTCCTCTGTTTGTGCGCAGTCACATCAAAGGATAAACTATAACATCTGCCTTCGGGTTGTGCAGCAGTTTTCTCGGAGATTAAAATCTCCCATCTTGGATGGAAGCTCCTAATCAATACACCATGTTATACTACTGTCAGTCTTGAACCAGGTGAGCATGATTTAGGTAAAGTGAGCCTATGGTAAGTGTGTGAAGGAAATAATTAAGACAAAGCTAATAATAGTAAGGTCTCTACAGAGTTTGCACCTCACAAATATCATATACTTCCATGTGTCTCACAGTTAATGTTTGTTTAGGAAGTAAAAGGACGTTCTAGAACTAAGAAGATGTTTTTAAGTTGGCAATGCAAGTTAGGATGGAAACTGAGTTAGATATAGAATTTTAAACTCATCAAGATGGATAGATAATAGAATATTATTATTAGTTGCCAAATACATATGGACTGGATATTGGGAATATATGTTATATCGTATAATTTTCATAATTGGTGCCTAATTGTTCTTATTGTTTTGTATTGTATTTATTGTTATAAAAAAGTAATAAAGTGAAAAATAAGTTATAAAATCAAATATCATGTACTTTCATTTAATTTTAAATGATGGGTACACATCTATATACAGCAAGAGGGAGGAAGACGAAGTTGATCTTTTTAGCCCTACCCTCATTCTTTTCATACTATCAATTTTGCAGAGGGATACTAAATTAGATATTTGGCAATACGTGAATTGGGACTTAGTTTACCACTTACTGAATAACTTTCTGCAAAAACAATATTTCTGGCCACTTTTTATGAAGGACAAATTTGCTTGGATTTTGCACAAAACATCTTTTGAAATATCTGTACGTATTGACTCCATCCAATTACATCTTCAGCCATGCTATCAAAATCATTCTCGAAAAGTCATCTCATTTTGGAATTGTTTAACTAATGATAAATTAAGACAGCTAAAATTATCTTTGGGTGGAACTTAGGAATGAATAGTATCTCAAGAGTCTTGACTGATTGGCAGCTGTCACCTATGATACAAATGGAGCCACAGTATAAGCAATTTGAAAGAATGCTTCTGTTATCTTAGGGTTGTACTTAACATTCTTTTTTTTTTTTTTTTTTTTTTGAGACAGGCTTTCTCTGTGTAGCTCTGGCTGTCCTGGACTCACTTTGTAGACGAGGTTGGCCTTGAAATCACAGAAATCCACTTGCTTCTACCTCCTGAGTGCTGGGATTAAAAGTGTGCACCACCATACCCAGTCATTACAGACAGTTACAAACTGCCATGTGGGTGCTGGCATTTGAACCTGGGTCCTTTGGAAGAACAGCTTAAACACTGAGTCATTTCTCCAGCCCGTACTTAATGGTCTTAATTTCTGGTTAGTAAATTATTATGGGAATCTCTCTATCCCATGAAACTCCACGTGATATTTCTTGAGCTTCTTACCCTAGAAAAACTCGGGTCTACAATCAAAAACCATTAACAAAATGGCTACCTCTATTGTTGATCATGTTAGTGACTGATGGGTGCAGAAGAGAGTGATGGCTTTTAGGTGAGGAGAGATGAAACGGTCATTGGGTCTCAGGTGTTATAGATATAAGTGTGGCTGGGCAAAAAACAAAACAAAAAAAAAAAAACCTTTTTTGGCTTGACTCACTGGGTTGTTACAATGAGTAATTTTCAAACCGAGTTTTTCTATTACTCAGAATGCTTCAATAGGCTTTACAAAGAAGTTCTGAGATAAGAGAGAGATAGCTGTATTAGCCTAAGTCAGAACCCAATCTGGGTGGAAAACCAGGACAATGCTCAGCCATGCAGAAGTTATGAAACCATGGATTCTGTTGTATCTCTCAAGCATGTTTATAATTGATGAGCACAGGCAGGAAGAGAAGGAAGAATCCACTCCATCTGTTTTTTGTTTTGTTTATGTTGCAAAACAATAAAATACACCTTAATCCAAACTCTAGGTAAAAATAATTTGGTGTCAATAATCAAACTTTAAAAAGCAACGTCTAGCCAGGCAGTGGTGGTACATGCCTTTAATCTCAACACTTGAGAGGCAGAGGCAGCAGATTTCCGAGTTTGATGCAGGCCTAGTCTACAGAGTGAGTTCCAGGACAGCTAGAGATACACAGAGAAACCCTGTCTTGATAAAACAATGTCTAAACATTATGCAAGAGAACATATGACTAAATTCCAGTGATTCTCATCTAGAGGCAATTTTGTACCCAAGGAGCTTTTTCCAATGCCTGAAAAGACTCTAAAAGTAATATTTTTTTCACTGACTTTAATATGTGAAACCTATTTCCAAATAGTGACCAAAAAGTTATTTTAATTTTCTTTTCTCCCCTGTAGAAGTAATTTATTTCATAGAAAGAACGTTATGACTCCCCTAACCATAAGTTTTGACTGTGTTTGTACTATAAATACCAAGCATAAATTCCCTTCTGTGTAACAGACTTCAAATCAATCAAGAGAGTGGGTGGTTACTCTTATAAACAAACAGTCTTGCCACTATTGCACAAATAGGCCCATCTTTTCTGGAAGGTAAGTGTTGTCACATGCAGGGTTCCGGGTAAGTCTACATAGCTGCTGCTGTTATAAGAAGGAAGAAGTGAGTTTTCTGGTCAGCTCAAGATCTATTTCCCTTTGCCCTACAACCAAGTGATGGCATCTACATGCAAAAGAGTCTCACCATCTAGTTTCTGTGGGAAACCAAGAGCAATGGCAATACATACATTGAGCTAAGGTAAATCCCAAGCATATATACACATACACATACATTTATTCCATTCCTTTACCCACTGCCCTCATCCCTGCTTAAACCTTTGGCTGGTGGTGTCTGTCCCCCCATACTTTTATATCACATGTGTTCTAAAATCTACTCATTGTATTTTGTATTGAGTTGCAAGATCCTAGGTTCTCAAGTAACTTCATGCACACTTCACCTTGGCTGACACTTCCTCAACTCTTTCATTTCCCCATCACCTTTCAAAACATATATCATTGTGACAGCCATTATTTCTAGAAATACACTACTAAGTCAAAAGTAAGAATTGTATACCCTGGCTAAGACAGAATGCTGCTCATAGAAATGTTCTTTGTATTTATATACTTCTTTTCTTCCTCTGGAGGCCATATTCAAACTTGTCACATCAATGGCTGCCTTTTGGTAGTTATCTGCTGTGCACTAGGGTCTGTGCATTGTGTGGAGCCCTGAACATGTCTTGCTGAACACATATTTTGTCCTGAAAATCAAAGTTTAGGTAACAGCTGCCATCCTCAAAGTATCAGAATCTCTTAGATTTTGACCCAGGAAGACTATTATTCAGCCACAGCATGAAAGATTGAGGAGTGCAAAAAAGATTTTGAGGTGGATATTTGATTTTTATATTGTTCTTTGAGCCATATATGTTGCTCAAATGTACAAACAGCTTTAAACGGTCACTGTAGTCTCACCTTAATTCCTACTTTATTATAATATTTATAGTTATTTCACACAAGCATTTGTAGAAAATAAAAATGTTATTTTGCCTGGGATTTACCTCAGCTCAATTTATGTCTAACGATGTGACTTTGATCAGGTCAGACTTCTGTCAGTGTCCATATATGTATGTGGAGACTTTTGCAGGGCATAGAAACAAGATGTTTAGAGTAAACAGAGGCTATGTGACCTCAGAAACTTTCCTAGCCAGTCAGCTCTCTTTCTCTCTCCCTCTCTCTCTCTTCCCTCTCTCTCTCTCTTTTTCTGTGTGTGTGTGTGTGCATGTACATGTGTGTATGTGTGTAGAAAGATAGTAAGACTTTCAGAAAAGAGAACCAAGAAAGGAGAGAGGGAGGGGCAGAGGGATAAAGGAAGGGAGGGACAGAGAGAGAGAGAGAGAGAGAGAGAGAGAGAGAGCTGTCTTGTAGCAGCTAAGGCTGCAGACAGAAATAGCACAACCACTGTGAGCTGCGCGACTCATTTTATCCAAGACTGCATTTTATCTTTCATTAATCAGTTGCCTAGAAAGAAGGAAATGACATCTGGTCCATTCTTCTTCTGCATCTTCATTATTGGAAAATATTGTGAGTATGCTCAGCGTCTAATTTCGTGTGCCTTAGTGTTTTGTGAAATAGCCACAAGTAGAAATGTTCATTCCTTACATTCATGCTTTTAAGCTAAAATGCATGCTCTGATAAAACTGCAATCTCATTTTAGAATCATTCTTCTTCGTATATTTCTGATATTTGTACTAGAATATCTTTTTCATAATCAAAGTTTAGCAAAACTAGCATGTTTTATAAACCTATGCATTATAACAGCCAACTTTTATCACTGATAAGCAGTATTTTAATATTTAAAGACAGTCTGTAAGTTCTGTACAAGGACTATGTCCACTGAGCTGTCCTGGAGAGGTGCTAACATGTGTCCATTTCTGTGTGGTTGTACCACAATGCCATTGTGTGATGTGCTGCCTGGAATGGGTATCCATACAGAGATGCAACCAGGTAACTCTTTTGCCAGGTTTTATACTACTGTTTGAAAGAAAAAAAAAAAAAACAAGGGAAAGCAAAAAGCAATGAAAATCAAGACATCCAAGATTCATTTTGATTTTACTATAATGGTAAATTTCCATTGTGTATGCAGGTGTGGGTTTTTCTCTTAATATTGCTTAAAATTTAAGGGAAAGGACTGTTAGGCATTATGCCTCACTGAAACATCTGTCTGAGTTAAGAAAACATTTATGTTTGTTAGAAAATTGAAATAATCCAACTCCAGATCAGAATGAAAATTTCTGAGCCCCTTTAATACCTTAGGATTGGGATAGAGGTAAGTAAGCATCACCAAACTTAAAGTACAAACATGTTTATAATTTTCTGTCTCTCAAATTCTACAAAAGTTTTGTTTATACTAAGATATTCTACTGAATTTCTCAGGGCAACCTTCCCTCTTAACTCTCTCAATTCTGATAGCATATTCTATACTTTGGTAATATTTTTTCTCCTTTTATTTTCTGACCACAGCATAACTAATATAAATAGTCAACGACTGAGACAATTTCAAAACCAGAGAAATGACTAGGAATCCCTGAGAATATTCTGCTCCTACTTTTCTCTACCTCAATCTTGTTTATGACATTCCCACTTTTAACTAAAGAAAAACTCAAACTACACATCACCATCAAAAGACTGGATCTTTCTAGTTATAACTCAGTACTTAAGGTATCAGGACTACACACACACCACACACACAGACACACACACACAGAGCTCTACCTGGGCTCTTGACATTTGCAGCAAAAGCCCTTTGAAATTAATGATCAATATTAACATTTCCTATTCAATCTCAATGAAATGCATAGATTTAGAGATCCAAAGGAATTCTTCTAAAATAGGTGATCTAGTATGAAGACCTTAGGATATATTAAAGGTGTTCAGGGAAGGGTAAGAAGGAATTTTGACTGATGTGGTATTAAAGATATTCCAGGCCATTAAAATGCTCCATGTTAATATTCTTCTGCTAATTTTTTTTGAGAAAGGATTTCTTTGTGTAACCTTGGTTCTCCTAGAACTCACTCTGTAGACCAGCCTGGCCTCGAACTCACGAAGATCTGCCTCCTGAATGCTGGAATTAAAGGTGTGCAACCACTACTACCCAGCAATAAATTATTTTCATAAGCAAAACACTGAAAGTGATAAGGATGGTGACAATACTAGAACCCTCCATCCTTTTACATTTAAATTCTCTTAAGGGGGAAAAAAACCCAGAAAATAGTGTAAGTATTTGCATAGTTACAAGCTCCAGATTCTCAATATTACGTGCGTTCCACTGGGGATGAGGGTGGCATGGTGACACAGAGATGACAGTGGGACTGCAGGCTACTCGTACTATCTGGGAAATTGGAGGAACTTTTGCAGAGACCCTAAAATAGTAACCCATAATAAACTCGGTCCACCTTCATCATAGCCCATCACTCACCTCCACCTAAGCAGGGACTTTCTGTGCACACAGCAAAGCATCAGCAGTCACACATAAGGCCAGGTTCCTAACCCTCTTCTGCTGCCTGAGCTGGAGGTTGCCTGCTCTGTTTTCTGGGCTGGCTTGATTGATTGATGTGTTGTTGTGTTCTGTTGTGTTCTGTTGTGTTCTGTTGTGTTCTGTTTTGTTCTGTTCTGTTCTGTTCTGTTCTGTTCTGTTGTTAATCCTGACCTCTGGTACTTAGGAAAGATGATGTGATATCATGGAAGACACCATCCTAACATGTTCAGCTGCGATGCTATGTACTGCTACCATGATTCTCAGCAATTAGTTTTCCATCTTTGAACCTTAGTTTCTAAAATGGCAATCAAATAGCTATCTGCTTCCCAGGACCCTTGTATTCAGGTTTTTCTAGAAAAAAAATAAATAAATCTTCATAATAATGATTATGAAGAAACAATTCAACAAGATCCAAGGACATTTTGTGCTTTGTCACAAGACTCAGCACTATTAAATGCCAAGGCTTGTGTGATTTGGATTTGTGCTCTTCCCTCTGGACAATGATAGCCATCATCAGGGGTGGCACAAATAATTGGGCCTTGGAAACCAAAAAAGTCCCTATAGATATACAGAGCTATTGGCCATGTTTTAACCAAAAAGCTCAACTGAATACCAGATACTGTAACAGGCAATAGGATAAAGTGTGGCTACAGCTTCAACCTCACTCTAAAGGGACAGAGTGGCAATGGTAGCACATTAACCCAAAATAGCCATTCAGTGACACTTGAAGCTGAGCTGGACTCAGAAACGGTGGCCATTTGTCCTTCTGTCCTCTATCCATATCCAGTGCATCATAATAAACAAAAGTTAGTCTGTAATTTGATACTACTTTAGTTATGTAACGTTGTGCCATCAGAGGAAGCTGAGCAAAGGGCATTTGGGACCCCACTGTGATATTTTTCCAAGTCCTTGTCAGTCTACAGTTATTGCAGAAGACAACTTTTAAAAAACATCCTCAGAATGTGTTGCATCATAAATCTTTAGCAGAGGTGTTTAACTTACTAAAAAATGTCACCAAGCAAAATAATAATTTACATAATACTTTAGGTAGGCAGGAAGCAAGTAAGAAAGAGGGAAGTAGAAGGCCTCAGAAACAAGCCTGATCCCTTTAGAATCTCTAAAGGACTGGCCAAAGTACTGAGGGCTCAGCTATAGAACCCCAAGGGCTCTTACAGTTTACAGCCTTACTTGTCTTTGCCCTGGAGCAATCACAGTTGTGACTTCTTAGCAACTCTATAAGAAGAGAAGAAAGGGAAAAACAGACATCTCACAAAACCCCATAAGAGGAACACATTTAAAAAGACCCACATAGACATGCTTACCCATGTCCAAATGTGGGAGAATAAATTTACCAATGCCTAGACTAGGTAATATTCCAAATCAATTTTGTGAAGGTTGATACAATTTTGTGCTATCCTTACTCTGAATTTTAACACTCATTTTTAATTTTCAAGTAAATAGAAAATTAATAAATCTATGTAAATACATTACCATCTGAATAAAAGGTAACATTATATTTGTGAAGCAAATAGGCACTCAAGCATAATTTCACACATCAAAACAAACTTGCTCAATTGAAATGCCTGGAAGTGGGTAGTTTAGTTAAGTTTGGTCTTTTTCATTTAAAAGAAAGGCTGTTAGCATTTAAACAACTTAATTTCTAACTTTGTGGTAATAGTTTTTATATTTTCCATTTACTATGAATTTCCCATGAACCAGGAGCTTTGCTAAATGTCCACAAACATCTCATGTTCCCCCTAACATATGAGATGTTCCTCCAGTAAAGTAGAAAGCAGAAAATGAAGAATAATCACTAGTACATCCTTGGCTCTGCTTCCTAAAAAGTGTTGCAAAAGAGATTTGAATCCAAGTCTGTCTCCTTAACAACACTCTGTCAGTGACTTGGTTCTAATTCTTGTAAAATCATAGTATCTTAGAATTAAAAGGTATTTTGCATGTACCCTGATCTGGTTCACTTGCTTTCACACAAATTAAGTAGTGCCCACTTCAGAATTTGAGCAGCCCAAGGTCCCAAACCAGAACTCCAGGTTTTCTACCATGTAGGGTAAGGCCAGGCCAGTGGAACACAATCACCCTCAGTGTCCATGTGTTTTTTCTTCCATACTGGTCTGAGGCTCTATACACCAATCAGTGCATACCAACAATGAATGGATTAGGATACATATGTTAACAACTTGTATGTATAGAAAACACTTTGGTTTCCAACCATATAGCAAGTGCCAATAAATAGCACCTTGGTTCCTCTGTCTCCTCCCTCCTCCCTCCTCCCTCCTCCTTCCTCCCTCCTCCTTTACTATGTCCTCCCTGATTAGCTCCACATCCCCAGGAGCTCCATCTCTAACCTGACGTAGAGTGATCCAAAACCACAATTCCACAAAGTTGTTCAGTTCTACAGCTCCAGACACTCCCTTAGTCAGAACACCCAGAGTCCACCCTTGACATCAGGAGCCCTTTTCTTCTTTGTTCATGTATAACAGCAAGTTATAAGGACTTCAGAATTAGGTTTTTATCTCTAACATCATCAAAAAGTCAAATAACAAAAAAGAGGACAATAGAGAGCATCTGCTTCTATCCTTTGTGTTAGAAAATGGCATTTTCTTGTTAAATTGTTATGTTCTATAGTATTGTGTCTGTTGTTAAATGGTTTTCATTTTATAATTGTTTCAATATTTATCTGAATTAACTGTGGTCCCTTATTTCTTCACATTTCTATAATAATGAATATATCTTTTGGAAATAACCAAAAACTTTCTGAGAGTTTGTCATAGAGAAGGGGGCTCTCAGAGTTCTTTCACTGGCTGTTCTGGACCATGAGGCACCCCACCTCGGGCTGTGGCTCCTTTCTTTTCTGCCTGTCTGCCCATATGGTTCTTCCAGAACTCCCTGAATCCTGCCTCAGGAATTACAGCATCCATGTAACTGTGTAGAACTCTGCCCTTGGCCTCTTCCCAAATTCACTTCCAGGTCCACCTAAGTCAAGGTACCCAGTGAAAGCCAACTGTCACCCTTGTGATTAACTACAAAAAGGGACAGCAGAGCCTCTGGCACATTCTTCAACAGTGAGAATTTCTGCTTTTCAAAGGTGGTTGACATTTTCAGTAACCTGATGGTTTTGTTAGAGGACCAGTAGGCACTTGAGCTGAGAGTCTGTACAACTATGAATGATTTTGCTGATTATAATAACATCTAGTTATATGGAGGTCTGTTAATCATTTTCTCCCTTGGTTCTCATTTAATTCGTTAAGGAGAAATAATATAAGGTTTTCCGTTTTTGTTTCCTGGAGCCTGAACCTCAAGTGAACTGCTATTGCCTTAGGCAACTTTTTTTCAATGTTTATTTATTACTTCAATTTACATCTCCATCACAGTCCCCTCCCTCCACTCCTCCCAGGCCCACCTTTCCACCCTCTCCCCCTTCTCCCACCTATCCTACTCCTCCAGTGTGGGGTGCCCTACATATCAGCCCCCTTCAGTTCAGCAGCCATATGAGGGCTAAGAGTTTCCTCTTATGCTAGGAGCCTACAGGGTAGCTCCACTAAGGCAAAGTGTCCCACTAACAAGTAACAAAGTCTATGTTCCTATTCCTTTCAGTCTGTTGATTATAGGATAGTTATCCTATACTATGTGACTAAAATCCAGTTACAAGTGAATAGATGTCATGTGCATCTTTCTGAATCTGGGTTAGCTCTCTCAGGATGAGCTTTTCTAGTTCCATCCATTTGGCAGCAAATTGCATGATTTTCTTGTTTCTGATAGCTAAGTAGTATTTCATTGTATAGTGTACCACAGGGTTTTTTTTTTTTTAATCCATTCTTTGGTTGAGGGACATCTGGGTTGTTTTCAGTTTCTAGCTATTACAAATAAAGCTGCTATGAACATAGATGAGGAAACATCCTTGTGGTTTGGTGAGGAATCATTTGGATGTATACCTAGGACTGGTATGGCTGGGTTTGAGGTAGAGCTGTTCCAAGTTTTCTAAGATATCGCCAGACTGATTTCCACAGAGGTTGTACAAGTTTGCATTCCCACCAACAATGAAGGAATGTTTCCCTTTCTCCACAACCTCTCCAGCATGTGCTATGATTTGAGTTTTGGATCTTAGACATCCTAACAGGTGTGAAATGGAATCTCAGAGTCGTCTTGAGTTTCATTTCTCTGATGA
>CAJQZJ010034368.1:3056923-3078054 GCA_907164525.1 Lophiomys imhausi
ATATTCCAATTTCCTCTACTTGGAAACTGAGCTAACTAGTCACTGTGGAACGTATTTCACTTTAAAATTTGCACTGGAAAAATCATGGCAGGTTTTTAATTTGAGTTTTAAAATTCTTTGTTCTATGTAGTCAAATACATGAATGTAATAGGTCTAAGTATCTGCCCTTTGGTGGTTGGTATGAACTATTGACCTTACTAAAGTTGTAGCAGTCAATAACATCATTGAAGTTCTCGTTAAATGACAAATGAGTAATATCTATTTAAACCGTGGAAGGTAGTGTAGCCTTGTCTCTCCAAATGCAACACACATTTCAGAGAGATTTGTGAACTTGCCTAGGTCACAGGCTCACAAAATACTCAGGGTTGAACTCAGGTTTATCCAATTCTCAAGTCAGGTGTTCCTTTCTGTTCTCCATGCCAACACCAAAATCATGTTGTACAGTTATGCACATGATCTGTCATTTTATTGGGCAATTATTCCTATTCTCGTATACAGATAAACAAGCTTATCCAGCAAACTGCAGTCAGTCTAGATCTGCCAGGTATTACTCCCCCAGGAGAAGGATGAGACTACACAAATAACAAAGATATAGCATATTCAAAGGTCCTGCGACAGGAAGGGGCATGACACACATAGAAGATGACAGGAAGTTCAGTGACTTACGAAAGGCTGAAACAAATGCTTGAAGAAAGCCAGAGAGGATTGTTGCAACCAGATCATGAAGGTCTTTGACCACCACACTCCAGAATTCATTTTGCAGTAAATCAATAATTGGAACAGAATTTTTTTACAAAATGATATAAGGGAATTTTGCCTTAGGAAGTAGTTCTTGTGAACTAAAAGAAAATGAGCTAGAATAAGAGACACTGAAAGAATCCTTGAGAGAGGCATAGCTGTTACAGTGAGTCATTAGAAAAGTGGATCAACACCACAAGAAGACACACATAGCTAACTAACTCGGACACAAGGGGGCTCATAGAGACTAAAGCACAATCCAAAGAACTTGCATGGACTGGTCCTAGGCCCACTACACATACGATGCTGATTGGGCTGCTTGGTCCTCAAGTGGATCCCCTAACAATTGGAACAGGGTCTATCCCAAACTTAGACAATGTTGCCTTCCTCTGGAGCTCATAGCTGCCTTATCTTGCTTCAGTGGAAGAGGGTGTACTTAGTCCTGATTCAATTCGATGTGCCAGAGTGAGTTCATAGTGGGTGGGTGGGAGGGAGTATGGGAGAAGTGAGTGGAAGGGTGGGACTGGGAAGGGCGGGAAGGGGGATGGTGATTGGAATGTAAAATAAACAAAATTTAAAAATTTTTTAAAAAGTCAGTCACAAAGGACAAGAGTAGAATATTGGTTTGTGGAGGCTGAGAATAGGAGAAAAGGTAAGAAAGATGATGATCAAAGGGGACTGTGAACTCAATAAGATCTGCAGAAATGCCCTGCATGTTGGTTATTATTGTTTCCTTGAAATTTGCAAAGCATAAGTTTTTTTATTGAAAAAATTTTATTATGTGAATTTCACATCATGCACCTTGTCCCCTCTCATCTCCCACCTCCCCTCAGGCCCACCCTCCACCCTTGCAATCTATCCCAGCATAAAAAATAAAATTTCATTGTGGAAGTTGCAGTGTGTCTCGGTGTGTCCCACAATATTCCTTTTGTCCACACATTTTGCTTGCAAATGTTCATTAAAATGACTCCTTGGTCTGGTTTGAGGCCTCTGGTTTCTTCTACTTTGTCAATACTGGAACCTCACTGGAACTACTCTCAGATATGCTGTAACTGTCCTGTGTCATGGAGATTCTGTAGTTTTGGGTTGTGGAACTGGCCTCTTCTTGCACACCAGCAGTTCATCTATGGGGTAGATACTGGGGTGGGCCAACCCAAACCCCTGGTTCTGGACCTGCAACCCCCACTTGCAGGGCCAGTTCTACTATGGAAAGGTGCAGGGCCTGCTCTCCCAAGTGCTGCAGCATATGAGGGGCAGGGACAGCTCTCCTGCTCTTGTGACCCCATCTGGGACAGATCTCCTGTTGGCCAATGGTGGTGAGGGCAAAAGGGAGGGGAGGGGATCTCCCCCTAACCAACACTAGCACATAGCAGACAGAAGGCAGGGATGGCTCTCTCACACTCCCTCCCTCAGGGTTGGCTCACCCACAATACCCATAGCCAGGAACCACTGTAATGTGCTACCTATGCAAGGTGCAGGGCCTGTTTTCCTGAGTGCTGCAGCATGTGAAGGACAGGGACAGCTCTCCTGCTCTTGTGACCCCATCTGGGTCAGATCTCACTCCAGGGCTGGGTCTCCACAACCCCCACATCCAGTTCTTCTAGTTTCTGGCTTGTTTCCTGTCCTGGGAGCCCATCTGGTGCTTGCCTGGTCCTAGTCTAGTAATCATTACAGGCTACCCCACGGCATCAATGTTGTGTTGGTATCCAGCTTGCTTTTTTGCAGGAATGTTAGGCTACTATTCATTCAGATGTTCATAGGTCATAACACTGAATGTAGATATAACCTCTCACCTCTCTACCACTTACTGATTGATGCCCATGTGACATAGCAGCCACCTCTGGAATCCCTCTAGGGGCAGGAAAAGCATAGGTTTTAAATATCCTCACTACAAACACACACACACCCCTAACTGAAGTGATAAATTTGTTAATTAATTTAATTTTAGTAATCATTTCATAATGTATATCAAATCATCACATCATACATACTGAATATACATTATCTTAATTTGTCAATGACACTTCAATAAAGTTGAGAAAAGCCAAAAAAAAAAAAAGAAAGAAAAGAAAAGTAGATCAACCAATTCAGTTGCTGGTTTTCATGTTTTCCTAGGACCTCTTTATGTTTTTAATGTATTTTCTTCCTGACACACATACATAAAACACACAGAATTCATGTAACATGATACATACTCTTTTTTATTGAAAATATATTTTTTCTCTATACAATATATCTTGATTATACTTTACACTCCCTTCATACTTCCCGGCTCTTCCCCACCTCCCCTCCCATCTGGATCCATCCCCTTTCTGTTTCTCATCAGAAAAAAAAAAAAAAAACAGGCTTCTAAGAGATAACAACCAAATATGACAAGGTAAAATAAGATGAAGCAAAATAGTCTTTAATTCCCTTTAACTGTGTGTGTGGAGGGGTGGGGTATGTGGAGTACACGCATGTCAGAGGTGCATGCATTTGTGCACATATCCAGAGAGTATAGGTAGACACGGATATCCAGCTCCACCAGACTCTGCCCTGTTCCCTAGAGATGGCATCTGTCACTGAACTGAAGCTCACCAGGCTGTTTTTAGGCTCACTGACTAGCAAGCCTCTCAGTCCTCTGACCCTGCCCTCTCCCACAGTGTTGGAATTACAGGTGAGTACAGGCACACACAGCTTTTATTTATTTATTTATTTTTTTTTTTCATGAGTGCTGAGGACCTGAACTCGTCTCCATGCTGGAGACAGCAAGTTCTCTTATGCACTGAGCCATTTCCCAGCCTAGTGCTGGATTTTTGACCTTACCCTTCACAAATATCCTGCTGTGTGTCTATTTCTCTTTCCCAGTCTTTGGCTCTACCTCAGACCTGTGTTTAGAGCAGTTCCTATTTCTCATGTTATTTTCCAACTTGCTGTTTTCTTTAGCCACATAAAGCTTTTAAGTCTAGTTTGCAAATAAGGCAAGGGATTAAAAAAAACATTCAAGAAAACATTATTAGCAAGGCTAATTCAGTTATAGAACCAAAATAAAGGGACACCATAGTGCTAGACATTAGTTTAAATAAAAGGGCATACAGTCTCTATAAGTATGGTATGGTATATATTCTTTAATCAGTGGGTAACTCTACAATATGGGGCTGCTATTAAGAAAGTGTCTGTGAACAAAAGCACTTTCCCTCAACCAAGATGTCACAATAGAAAAAAGTATCATGTGTGCAAATAATTTCAAATGCTTAGTTCATAGGACCAAAACATTGTATTTACATATGTATATGAAAATAGTTTTATTATACTTTACTCATTAATATTTTAAATGATGGCACTACTCAGGGTAAGTTTGTGCACAGGTATGTGTGCCTGTAGCTCACCTGGATTGTTCTTTGTAGGAACACTGTAAGAGCAGGATGTGGTGGGCCTGAAAGCTAGAGCTGCACAGTTCCAACTGTGCTAGGAATGCCCTCATTCGGCAGCACAATTTTTAATTTCCATTGAGACTGCATAACAGTAGTCATGTTAACTAATTAGTTTGAAGAAAATCTTTAAAATAAGAAAATACATCATACCATTCTTGCAAACAATTAATAATATAGCCAAAGTATATCTGAAAACAGGCTTTTTGTGAATACTGCATACATTATATAACATTGCTTATAGCTTCTAATGTGACTAGACAAAAATATAGACTCATTAGAAAGCATCTAAGCCTCTTGGGTATATTCATGAAGATTAGGGACTCATCTCAGCTGAACTATGTCATGCTATCCTAGTGAGTAAATTGCTTGCTGATATAAACTAAATACACACTTGGAAATTGTGTGCATGATCTCAAAATGACACAGCCAGAAAATCAAATATATTCTGAGGTTTCAAAATTAGTGAACTAAACAAAGTTCACACTGGTGGGCTAAAGGAATTCTTAAATGTGGAATGCCCCGTTTTACCATTTCTTATAAATAGTGAATACTGTCACAGCCACTTTTCCTTTTTCTGTGTTAAAATACCATGACATTCCAGAGGATTAGAGTCCATGATGGTAGACTCTAGCCACAGCAGGTGGCCAGCAGATGGAGCAGCAGTTGAGAGCTCTCATCTCAATCCAACAGGAAACAGAAAGAGCTAACTGGAAAGGGCTGGAGTCCTTGGAAACCTTGAAGACCACTGTCTTAGTTACTTTTCTATTGCTGTAAGACACTGTGACCAAGGCAACTTGTAAAAGAAAGAGTCTATTGGGACTCAGAGTTTAAGAAGATGAGTCCGTGACCATCATGACTAGGAACATGCTAAAGGATGAACAGGCATGGTAGTAGAGCACTAGCTGAGAGCTTATTCCTTAAACACAAGCTTCAGTCAAAAAGAAGGAGGGAGGGAGAGGGAGAGAGAGAGAGAGATGGAGAGAGGAAGCAAGTAGAGAAAGAACACAAGCTAACTGGGAATGATATGGGCTTTTGAAACCTTAAGATCCACACCTAGTCACATACCTCCTTCAACAAAGCTATATCCCCTGATCCTTCCCAAACACTTCCACCAACTGGGTTTAACTATTAAAATATATAACCCTATGAGGACCATTTTCTTTCAAACCATCATACCCACCCACAGTTAAACGTTTTCTCCAGCAAGGCCACATCTCCAAATCCTCCCCAAACAGTCACCAACTAGGGATCAAGTATTCAAGTGTCTGAGACTTGAGTGGAGAGGGTGGGGGAGACGGCTTGGCACATCTCAAAACCACCACAAAGCACTGCTCTAACTTATAGGAACCCAGCTAATCTAGGAAAGTTGATTGCTGTTCCTTTGATTAACACAATGTATGTTCTAAAAATCTAAAGTCCAATCTCTCTGGGAATTTTAACCACAACTACAGCTGTGATGAAGCAGAACTAGCTTCATGGCTGGCTTTATTGAAGAACTCATTAATTTACAATATTCACAATTTAAAATATTCCATCTTTCTCCCATACTTTTTCTTTATCCTTCCATTGCCTCCTTCCAAAATACCCAAGTAAATTTCTTCAGTTTAGTTGTTTGGTAGACAGTGGGCCCTAGAGTTTCTGAGAGGCTGACAAGGAAATGAAGACTCACTGTATGAGCACACTAGTATCAAACATAAGGCGTGTTTGTAGGAATTGAGTCTTAACTGGTGGAGGTTGGAGAAAGGGTCCACTTTCCATGAATATTAAAGAGAGTTTTAAAGGACCACAATTTTTGAGTTCTGTCCTAAATGCTTTAAGTACAGAAATAATTAATTGTTCATACTTCCTTTCCTTCAACTCTGTGTTCACCACAATTATGCCTAGCACCAATAAAGTCATAAAAAAATTATTGGGGGACAACACCAAAAAAGGCCTTCATCTATAGGAATTTACATTCTGGAAGTGATATTTAGCAGGAAATAAACTGACTTAGTTTCATTTCCTGCCTCTGTTATAAAATATCCTGACAAAAGAGCTTAAGGAAGGAAAAGTTTCCTTGGCTCACTGTACCAGGCTACAATTGCCTGAAAGTCAAAACAGTAGGAACATGAAGCAGCAGTCACCTTACAGCCACAGCCAAAACCAGAGACCAAGAGCTAATGAATCCCTGCTTGTACCCACCTCTCTCTCTCTCTCTCTCTCTCTCTCTCTCTCTCTCTCTCTCTCTCCTTTTCACTCAGTCCAGGGCCAAGCCTGGGAAATAGCACTGCCTCATTCAGGATGGTCCTTCTCACCCCCATTAACACAGTGTAACAATATTTAGAGAAGACAAAGTCGTGGATTTGAGTGGGAGGATGAAGGAGGATTTGAAGAGGGAAAGGTGTGATGGAGGGGATATAAACACAAAACATGTATGAAGTTCTCAAAAGAAATTTAAATTTCAAGGAAGTATTGTATTAGGTATGAACAGCTTTTCTAAGGGAGCACTACTTATGAGAAGAACCCCTTGCCCTACAGAGATCTGGACAGCAATAATCCAGATATGCAGACAGATGGACTGACTTACTCAAAGACCTGAAGGTAAGAACCAAACTGAGAATACATAGTGGATATTACTGAAAAGAAGAAATAGAAAAGAGGAAAAGAAGCAACCCAGTAGACAGTTGTGACCTCTTCATATACAATCCAAAAGTACAGTTGAAAAGGTAGGATGTTATTCTAAGCACAGTAAAGTCCTAGAAGAATTTTAGAATTAGGACACTTTACTGATCTCAATTTTTGAAGAATCTTCTAGTTGCTGTTGATGACCAGGCTGGCAAGAGGATGAGTGGAAGCCAGAGGGCTAAGTAGGAGATGATTACTGTTCAGACAGCTTGGTTATCCACACTTGGGACATGGTAAAGATGAGCTAACCACATTAACCACAGTTGTAGATAAAAGTTCTCTAGTGCTTGAAAACCAGGTGAAAGGTGAGAAAGAATTGCTTAATCTTAAAAATAAGAGGATACAAAATAGACTCAGAAGGATCAGAGGAAAGCCAGGGTCATTTTCTGTAAAGAAGGAATATGGAGCTGGCTGGCAGTGGAGCACACTTTTAAACCTAGCACTCAGGAAGCAGAAGCAGATGGATCTCCGAGTTCGAGGCCAGCCTGGTCTACAGCATGAGTTCCAGGATATTTTTCTCTTGGACCTGGAGGGTAAATAGCTTTGAAATCCCTGAGCAAACAAATGAAAAGAAACTGACTTAATTCTTATCTTTGCAATGAAGGCTTTCAGAGAGTGGACAGAGCACCTACAGGAAAATAATTAGGCAAGAATTAGAAAATAAAACTGGTTTTGATTTTGTAGTGCAAGGGACCAGTGAAGGTGGAAAAAAGACAGGCAAAGACATTCTATGCATCCTCAACATGGATAGGACTCATAGAGGCACTATGCAAAGAATGCTTAACAAGATCCTGTGCTCTGGATCACACAGATGCAGGTCTAAATTCATTTCTCCACTGATGAGTTCTATAGCCCCTGAGCAGTTTGCTTCTCTGTTCCATAGCTGTGGACTCATCAAATCAGGATGCTGTTAACCATGCTTGACAGAGTTGTGACAAGGATGAGGTGAAACAGGCATGTAGCATGCTCAACCTGCTTGTCTAAGACAAATGCACAAAGCATGAAGATCAGTACACCCACCAAAGTTGAAGTGAATGAAAGCAACTGGAAGCTTTTCAAAGTTGCAGTCCTAATGGTTCACTCACAGCTCATGGACAAACACAACTTAAAGAGAAGATGAAACCTTGGCCTATCAAGATGACTGAGCTGTTAGAGGTGCACTTACCTGCTGCCTGGTAAACTGAGTCCAATCCCTAGAACCAATGTCAAAGTTTTTCTCTGACTTCATGGCAGAAGCCATGGCATGTACGTCTGCACATACATCATCAGTTTTAAAAATAAACTGACAAGGTGGTGGTGGAACAGGCCTTTAATCACAGCATTTGGAAGGCAGAGACAGGCAGATCTCTGTGACTTCAAGGTGAGCCTGGGCTACAAAGAGAAACTTTGTCTCAAAAAAACAAACAAATAAATAAAATAATTAACAAAGTAACAAACAAAAAGAAGGAATATAATCATTTATGACAACGTGGATGATCCTAGAGAACATTTTGGTAAGTAAAATAAGTCACAGACAGAAAGTCACTTCTGCATAATCTTAGTGATGTACGGAATCTACAACAATCAAATGAACACAGGAAGAGACTAGAATGGTGGGTACCAGAGGAATGGAGCAGGAAACATACAGACCAAAATGTAAACATTCAATTAGGATGAATTTGTTCCAGGCCTAACACTAAGGTTAATAACAGTGTGTTACATGTTTGGAAATCACCTAGCATAGATTTTAAATAATAAATAAATAAACAGTGCTTGAGTTGATTTAATCATTCCATTCTATATATGTCATTATATCACAAATATACCACAATATTGTAAACTAAAAATACATATTTATTCATTCATTCACTGATTTATTTATTTATTTATTTGAGTTACATCTTGATTGCAACCCACTCCCTCTTCCCCTCCTTATCCCACCCTTCCACCCTCTTCCCCCTCTCCCTCTTCTACCTCTCCTCTGAGGAAGGGAGCCCCCACATATCAACACTCCCTCAGTTCATCAGTCACGTGAGGGCTAAGAGCACTGGGGCCCAACATGGCAGCCCTAGGGAAAGGAGCTCCACTAACAGGCAACAGAGACCATGGCAGAGAGAGGCCACCCCCCCCACCTCCATTTGCCAAGGGATCTATACAAAGACCAAGCTGCCTATTGTCTATATATGTGTAGGGGGCCTGGTCTAGTATATATATGAGTTTCTTTTTTTGTTAGCGTTTCAGTCCCTGTAAGCCTCTAGGGGCCTAGGATGTTTGGTTCTGTTGATCTTCATGTGGTGTTCTTATCTCCTCCGAATCTTTCTATTCCTCCTCCCTCTCATATGCAGGACTCCCAGAGCTCCACCTAATGTTTGGCTGTGTGTCTCAACATCCATGGTGGGTGGAGTTACTCATAGGATAGTTACGCTAGGTTCCTGTCTCTTTGGGTCTGTAGGTTTTAGGATGGTTATCCTGTACAATATGGCTAATATCCAGTTATAAGAATATAAGCTTAGGATGAGCTTTTCAAGTTCCATCCATTTGGTTGCAAATTGCATGATTTCCTTGTTTCTGACAGCTGAGTAGTATTCCACCGTGTAAATGTACCACAGTTTTTTCATCTATTCTTTGGTTAAAGGACATCTGGGTTATTTCCAGTTTCTGGCTATTAAGAATAAACCTGCTATGAATATAATTGAGGCAATGTCCTTGTGATTTGGTGAGAATCTTTTGAATATATGCCCAGGAGTGGTATGGCTGAGTCTTGAGGTAGAAATATTCCTAATTTTCTGAAATATCATCAGATTGATCTCCACAGAGGTTGTACAAGTTTGCACTCCCACCAGCAATGGAGGAGTGTTTCCCTTTCTCCACATCCTCACCAGCACGTGCTGTCATTTCAGTTTTTGATCTCAGCCATTCTGACAGGTGTGAGATGAAATCTCAGAGACATTTTGATTTGCATTTCCCTGATGACTAAAGATGTTGAACATCTCTTCAAGTGCCTCTCAGCCATTATAGATTCCTCTTTTGTAAATTCTCGATTTAACCCTGTACCCCATTTTTTATTGGATTATGTTGAACATCTCTTCAAGTGCCTCTCAGCCATTATAGATTCCTCTTTTGTAAATTCTCAATTTAACCCTGTATCCCATTTTTTATTGAATTATTTCTGGGGGGTTTTTTGGAGTTTAATTTATTGAGTTTTATATATATATTGGACATTAGACCTCTGTCAGATGTGGGGTTGGTGAAAATCTTTCTCCAATTTGTAGGCTGTTTTGTTCTGACAATGGCCTTTGTCTTGCAGAAGCTTTTCATTTTCATGCGGTCCCATTTATTGATTTTTGGTCTTAGAGCCTGGGTTATTGGTGTTCTGTTCAGGAAGTTGTCTCCTGTGCCAATGAGTTCCAGGCTTTTCCCCACTTTCTCTTCAATTAGATGTAGTGTATCTGGTTTTATGTTGAGGTCTTTGATCTACCTGTACTTAAGTTTTGTACAGGATGATAAATATGAGTCTATTTGCATTCGTCTACATGTTGGCATCCAGTTAGACCAATACCATGTGTTGAAGATGTTTTCCTATTTCCATTGTATGGTTTTGGATTCTTTGTCAAAAATCAAGTGATTGTAGGTGTGTGAGTTTCTTTCTCGGTCTTTGATTCAATTCCATTCACCAACTGGTCTGTTTCTATATCAGTACCATGCTGTTTTTTATTACTATTGCTGTATAGTATAGCTTGAAATCAGGATGGTGGTACCTCCAGATGTTCTTCTATTGTACAGGAATTTTTTAGCTTTTCTGGGATTTTTGGTTTTTTGTATAAAGTTGAGAATTGTTCTTTCAAGGTCTATAAAAAATTGTGTTGGTATTTTGATTGGAATTGCATTGAATCTATATAGTGCCTTCAATAGGATGGCCATTTTTCTTATGCTGATCCTACCAGAAATACATATTTTAAAAATAAGGATTAGGGATGCAGCTCAGTGGTAAGATGCTTCCGTAGGATGTGCTAAGGCTCTAGATTAAAACTCCAGCATTGTAATAATACTAATAATAATTTATTGAAGACACACTCCCGAGGGAAAAAGATGGTTTTCACTATGGCTGATCCAGGATACTTTCACCAAAAGTTTAAGTAGTAAACAAAAGGAAGACACTACCTTTTTATTTCCTAGACATGAGCTAGTACAGATTGGAATAGTGGATGAGACAGTAAGAGTAGAGTTAAGTGTTAGGTGAAAAGGTATTGAGAAGAAATAAAGCTCAAGTGCCCTTGGTTTCAGATCTCACTTCCTGGCTCTTCCAGCAGTGTAATCAATGAAACTGACCATTCTCACATCAGTGGGAAGGAAGGGAATGAGACTGTTTGGTGGTAAGAATGTCACAGTCTGAGACATGTTAGAAATATATGAACCCAAAAAGCACAAACCTCAGCTGTTCTGTATTGGAAAATGTGTGCATCTGTGTGTTTATTATACAGACACTGAGCCCTGATTAATGTGTAGGACATATCACAATTGAGAATTGTTTATCCTAAGCTCAAAAACTGGTTCTTAACATCCCAGACTTTAAAAAACAAAGAGAAAAGAGAGGGCAACTTGTGCTCACTCAGAGTGTTTATGTTCGCTCTCTACAGAGAAGTCTAACAGCCATGAGAATTGATATCTTCAGGGCAGCAGGTTCAGATAGTAAGAGCTCAGAACTGTAGTGGTGATAACACAGAGGCAGACAAGTTAGTTAAGGACACAAGTGGGTGGCCAGTGAAAATACAGAGGAGAAAAGCTAACAAAAGGTGACAGAATTCCGAAGCACATAGAATAAAAATCAAATAGCCCTAAAGACATCAGTGCACTGCTCCACAAGGTAAATATCCCACCCAGGGAATTATGGGAACATCAGAAGTAAACCTAAGCCAAAAATAGTCTGTCAGAGACACTGGTGTGGAACTCTGTCACACATTTTGTTACAAGGAGATACAAGAAATAGGGATCTAAGTGACTTGGGAAAGAGGATTTTTTTTGGTTTTGTTTTTGTTTTTCTTTTTTAATTTTTAATTTTTCTTTTTTTATTTTATACAATATATTATTTCCACTGTTTTCTCTCCCCTTCTCCTCCCAGATTCTCTTCACTTCCCCACCCATCCAATTCCTTACCTTACCTTCTTGATCTCTCTCTTTAGAAAAGAAACATGAATAAAAAGGAAAGAAAAACCACAAGAAACACAGAGATAGACACACAACATATACATGCATACCTTTAGAAACATAGAAATGGACACTATAATACCCAAGCAGAAAAAGAGCTAGATTTTTTAAAAATATCCTAACAAAGTAATATGAGAAAAAATTGAAAAAAAAATAACAATTTTTGTTGGCCATCTACTTCTGGACATAGGACCTACCCTTAAGTGGTGTGGTTTACATACCCGGTGAGACTCTGCTGGGGAAAACTTAGCAAGATGATATCAATTGCAGATAATTTCGGGGGGGGGGCTTTTATCTACTTCCCTTCTAAGTGTTGAACCCATGCAGGTCTTGTACATGCTGTCACAGTCTATGAGTTCATATGTGTGTCAGTACTGTTGTGCCTGGAAAAATTCTGCTTCCTTGATGTCATCCATACCCTCTGGCTCTTAAAATCTTTTCACTTCTTCCTCATAGTTCCCTGAGTTCTCAGAAAAGGGGTTTGGTAGAGTCATCGCACTTAGAAATGAATGTTCCAAGGTCTCTCGTTGTCTGTACACTTTCCAGCTGTGGGTCTCTACTAGTTCCCACTACTGCAAGAGGAAGTTTCTCTGATGATGGCATGGTAAGACATTGGTCTGTGGGTATAGCAGAATGCTGTCAGGAGTCATTTTGTTGCCATTTCCTTCAGTAAAGCGATAGTATTTGGTATTCCCTTGGGTCCATGGTCAATCTAGTCTTGGGTTTCAAGTGACCCAAATAGTGTCACTCATGGATTCCATCTCATGGAATGGGCCTTAAATCCAATCATATAGTGCCCACAACGTTTGTGACACTGATATTGTTGCCACATAGCATACAGGCAGGATACTGTTGTATATTGCAGGGTTTGTGGCTAGGTTTGTTGTTACCTTTACCCTCTGATAACATGGAGAGTAACTTGCAGTACCATGAACTATAGGGCTAAAATTTCTAGTAAGGTACCAGCTTGACTTCTCCATGTTGTATGAGATATATAAATATTGTCTTCAGCAATTAGACCTTACCATCAATTTATAGAGAGCAACCAATAGCCTTGACAGTAGCCTGAGTTGTTTGGACATTTCCATAGGACCTCTTTGCCTTACAACTCTATTAGATATAACCTATTTCTGGCACTTGCAGTTTCACTTGGTAGCAATTATATATTTATTTATTTATTTATTTATTTATTTATTTATTTATTTATTTATGCAGCATCTACTGTAGTAGGTCTCCACATGGCCTCTCAAGTATTAGTGCTAGACCTCTTAGTGTTATTCCTCCAATTATTCCCTACTTTGACTTCCTTTTCACTTATCATTCCCATCCTTCCTCCTGTTCCAGACTCCTCCTCTTGTCTGTCCATAGTTATATATTCTATCTCCCCTTCCTTGGGAGATATTCTCCTCCCACACTTACTTAATACCTAACCTCTGTGATTATATGGATTGTAGCATGCCTTGCAAAGGTTTAAAAGCTAAAAATCCACATATAAAAGACAGACACCATATTTTTCTTTTAGGGTCAGTGTTATTTCACCCAGAATGATTTTTTTTAGCTCCATCCATTTGTTTGAGAACTTCATTGTTTAAACATCTGAGTAATATTCCATTGTGCAAATGTGTCACATTTTTCTTACTCACTCATCCACTGACAGACATCTAGGCTGTTTCCAATTTCTGGCAATTATTAATACAGCAACCATGAACATGATTCAGCAAGTATATCTGGGGTAGGAGGTAGAGTCCTCTGCATATATTCACAAGAGTGGTATACCTGGATCTTAAGGTAGATCTATTCCTAGCTTCCTGAGGAACCACCACACTGATATTCATAGTGGCTGTACAAGTTTGCCCTCTCACCAGCAAGAGCTGAGTGTTTCCTTTACCATCGTCAGCAGCATGAGATGTCCTTTGTTTTATTAATTAACCTTGGCTACTCTGAACTGTGTAAGTCACTTTGGTTTGCATTTCCCTGATGACTAAGGAAGCTGAACGTGTTTTATTTGTGCTTCATTTTCTGATAATTATATCCAATTTATTTATTTACTTGTTTGTTTATTTACTTATTTTTTTTGAGACAGGGTCTCTCTGTGTTGCTTTGCCTGTCCTGGAACTGACTTTGTAGACCAGGCTGGCCTTGAGCTCACAGACATCCACCTACTTCTGCATCCCCAATGCTGGGATTAAAGGCATACACCACCAGCACCCAGTAATACTCAATTTTTAAATTGGGTTATTTGTTTTCTTTTTAATTTATTTTTATTATATGTACATTGGTGTTTTGCCTGTATTTATGTCTGTGTGAGGGTGTCATATCCCATGGAACTGGAATTACAGACAGTTGTAAGTTGCCACATGGGTACTAGGAATTGAACTCAGGTCCACTGGAAAAGCAACTAGTGCTCTTAAATGTTGAACCATATCTCAAGTTCTTGCTTTATTGATGTCCAGTTTTTTTATTTCTGTATATATTTTAGATATTAATTCTCTATTGTAAATATGATTGATAAAGATCTTTTTCCATTCTGTAGGTTGCCACTCTATCCATTGCTGTACAAAAGCTTTTCAACCTCATGAGGTCCCATTTATTAACTGTTGTTCTTAGTGCCTATGCTAACAGTGTTCTGTGCAGAAAGTCTTTTCCTGTGCCAATAAGTTGAAGGCTAGCCCCTACTTTCTCTTCTATTGGATTAAGCTTATCTGGCCTTATGTTGAGGTCTTTGATCAATTTGGAGTTGAGTTTTGTGAAAAGTGATAAGTATGGTTTGGATTCTATTTGGATTCTCCATACAGCTTTCCAGTTTAGTCATCACTGTTTGTTGAAAATGTTGTCTTTTTTTTTTTAATCAGTGTGTATTTCTGAATTCTTTGTCAAAAATCAGGTGTCCATAGATCTGTGGACTTATGTCTAGGTCCTCAATTAGATTCCATTGATCTACATGTCTGTTTTTATGTCAGTACCACACTGCTTTAATTGCTATAACTTTGTAATATAGCTTGAAATCTGAGATGGTAATACCTCCAGCAGTTTTTTTATTATTAAGGATTGTTTTAGCCATCCTGGGTTCATGTGTGTGTGTGTGTGTGTGTGTGTGTGTGTGTGTCCATATGAAGCTGAAAATTGTCCTTTCAATTTCCTGTGAAGAGTTGAGTTGGAATTCTGATTGGAATTGTGTTGGATCTATAGACTGCTTTTGGCACGATGAATTTTCCACTGTGTTAATTCTACCAAATCCATGAGCATGGAGATCTTCCTGTCTGTTGATATCTTCTTCAATTTCTTTCTTCAGTCTCCTAAATTAAATTATCCCAAGATATTTCTGAGGCTACTGTGAAAGTTATTATTTCCATGATTTTTTTCCTCAGTTCATATAGGAAGGCTACTGATTATTGTGAGGTAAGTTTCTATCCTGATACTTTGCTGGATGTGTTTATCAACTGTAGAGGTTTTCTGATGGAGGGTCATTCACATATATAATCATATCATCTGCAAATAAAGATATCTGGTTTTCTCCCTTTCCTAATTGCAACCAATTGATCTTCTTTGGATGTTTCATTGCTCTAGCTAAGAGTTCAAGTACTATTTTGAATAGATATGGAGAGAACAGACATCCTTGTCTTGTTCCTGATTTTAGTGGAAATGCTTTGTGTTTCTATTCATTTAGGTTAATGTTGGCTGTGGTCTTGCTGTAAATGCCTTTATTATGTTGCGGTATGTCCACTGTGTTCCTAGTCTCTCCAGGACTTTCATCATGAGGGTATGTTAGAGTTCCCAAAGGCCTCTTCTGCATATGAGATGATCATGTGTTTTTGGGTTGTTTTTTTTTTTGTTGTTGTTGTTTGTTTGTTTGTTTTTGTCTTTCAGTATGTTTGTGAGATGGATTGCATCTGTCAGTTTACACACATGGAACCATCCCTCTCACTCTTGGATCAAGCTTACTTGATCATAGAGAATAATCTATTTTTATGTGTTCTTGGATTTGGTTTGCAAGTATTTTATTTAAAATTTTTGTGTTTTATTTGAAAGGGAAATTGGTCTGTAATTTTCTGTCTTTGTCTATAGGTTCAAAGCCCTGTAGACAGCTTTGTGGAAATGTGATTGTACAAAAACAGTCTGATCTGAGGGAGCAGACTGTGTGTGTGTAGATCTCGGAGGCTGTGTGCTTGACCTCTTCTTAGATCCTCTGTTAAGCATTTCTTCTTCTCAAGTAGGGCAGGTATCCCACAGAAGATCTGTGACCTACTGTGGGACAAGGGCAGGTCACACAAGGTCTGTATAGCCGGTGGTTACAGAGAAAACCAAGGGAAAGGCAGGGAATATTCTTAGATTTTATTACTGACTTTTGGAAAAGTTTTGGTTTCTATGACCTACCATGGGGAAGAAGAATTCTAGTTTCTGTGGTCTGTCTTGTGACAAGGAGTAGGAATGAGGGCTGAGAGGCAGGAAGGCAGGACACAATCAGAGCCTGTGCTTCAGAGCCTGCTTCTGGCTTCACTTCAGTGCAGTGGTTCTCAGTGTTCCTGATGTTGCAACACTTTAATACAGTTCCTCATGATGTAGGGACTCCCTAGCCTAAAATTATTTCATTGCTATTTCTTAACTGTAATATTGCTACTGTTATGAATCATAATATAAATATTTTTGGAGGGTTGTCAGGGGGTTGTGACCCATAGGTTGAGAACCACTGCTTTAGGGTGTCATTTTTCCGAGTGCAACATTCCTTTTTTCCCCAACAATGTGGAGTCATGCTTTAAGTATATGTAGGTATGAATTCCAACTGCTACAAATTAACAAAATCCAGATTCAAAAATCTTGACTATTCTGGTGAGACATTTAGTTACTCAGTAAAGATTTACCACATCAAGGTGTTTTGTGAATTCACAGTGCACACATCTCCAATCTCATACAAAGTCTCTAAAATATTCTGAGTCTCCTGTAGCATCTATTTATGTTATGTATACCTTTGCGGAGCTCATATATGCTTCCTGAAAATATTCTGTGGCTGTCCTTGCCTTGAGCAGGACAGACTTGAATTGTCTAAGTTTTCAAAGTCTTCCAAAATGATTTCAGTAACTCAGACCATTGTTTAATAATCCCCATGGTTATGAAATGACTCCCTATCACTAACATGGATAGACCCCCCCCCACCACTAGTCACATAAACTTCAGTCTCTTTCCCAAGACACCTGACCAACACAGAAACAACCACTGCTTCCAAGAGAGCAGAACACCTACATTCATCCCATACTTGCTAGTGTCCAGCTCCTTCTGAATTCTCTTAAGATCAATTATAAAATCTAAGCAATAAGATAGGAGTCAGGAAAATAGTTAACTGCTTATTCTACAACAAGCAGTCTGTGGATATTTCTATCATGTTTTGCTGGGATATGAAAGAGTGTCTCCTAGGAGTGTACTTTAGGCTCAGTCTCCAGACAGTGACTCTAATAAGAGGTGGTGGGATCTTTAAGAGGTAGGACCTCATGGAAGGATTTTAGGTCGTTGAGGATGTGCATTTGAAGAGGATGTCAGGACCCCAGCCTTTTCTTCTCCCTCTTTGATGGATGGCTGCCATGAGTGAAGCAGCATCCTCTGCCATACACTCCACCATAATGTAGTACCCTATGCAAACAGGCCAACAGCCATGGACTGAACATCCCAAAACTTTGAACCAAATAAGCCTCTCCTTATTTTAGGATGATTTTTTTCATATATTTTTTGGCAATGATTTAAAGTCAGCTACTCCATACCTAGTTCAGCATCTGTCAACCTAGGCTTTTCTGAGATTTTAGGACAGATAAACCGTCCTGTGGATGTAGCATGTTTATCAGCATCCCTAGCCTCTACCTACTAACTAGATGTCAGTAACGTGTTTTACATTATGACAAAGATTTCTCCAAGCATATATACTGTGGCTACCTGTAGTCTGAGCTACATGGGAAGGTGAATTAGTCAGGGCTCTCTGGAAGAACATAACACTGATGGGAGGTATATTACATTGATTTCCATAAGGTCTAGGTGGTCCAACAATGGCTGCCTAACACTGGAGAGGCCGAGAATCTAGAAATTGTTCTGCCCATGAAGATGAATGTCTCAGCTATCTCAATATGTCACTGAAAGCCTGGAGGGTTCCTGGAGAGATGCTAGTCTTCACTCTACTTTGGAAGTTCAAGTCAGCTAGCTTTGTCAGCAACGGAATACAGCAGTGGCAACAACACAGATGAATTTGACAGCAAGGGTAAAGTCCAGCAAGAAGAAGCCAATGGTTCCTTCTTCCATCTCCTTTCATCCTCATTCTCCAGCTTTGGCCTGTGAATCACACCATCACTCAACAAGAAGACTCCAGACCTACACAGAACCCATCTGCTTACCTTCCCTGTGTGCGCAGTTCACACAGATCCCAGAACACAATGTGATCATATAAAAATGGCAACAACTTGCTCTCTGACATGAAAAAAAAAAAACTGGGTAATCACCAAGCTCTTTGTTTCTCACTTGGTAATCAATAGACATGATTGTTCATCTCTTTTAACAGCACCTCAACTTCAAAGAACTTCCAAGAAAGAGAAGACTTAAATGATTCAGAGAGAAAAGTTTTCTATTATCAAAGCAAACAACCAGGAGAAAGGAGACAGCCTACAGAATAGGAGAGAGGCCCTGAGAAGGGATTTATGTCTAGAGTCTAAAAAGTACTCAGAAAATTAAACATCCAAAAAAAATCCCATAAACAAACGAGTAAATGACCTAGATAGTTCTCAAAAGAAAGCACATCTGGGAATGGATGTACATGCCATGCTTTTAATCTCAGCACTCGGGAGGCAGAAGCAGGAAGATCTTTGTCAGTTCAAAGCCAGCCAGAGCTATAGTGAGACCCTGCCTTATATAAAAAGAAAAGGGAAGAAAGGAGGAAGAGAGGAAGGAAGAACGGGGGAAAGACAAACAAATGGATATCCAATATTTGGAAAAAATATGTCAGTAGACTTATCATCAAGCAACTACAAATTAAAATTACTTTGAGATTCTATCTCAACCCAAACAAAATAGTTATTCTCAACTATTTACTGCTGTGGTGCGAGTTTATTAAGATAACCAATTATGAGAATGTTTTTATTTAATCCCAGGTGTGAGGCTGCTTAAGTCACAGGTGTAAGTATTAACTGTCTTGTGAGCTAGCAGGAACATGGCTTAGCCAGCTGCAGCATGTAAACTCTGAGGACTTGGGAGAGAGGGAAAAAAAAAGCCAGAGTCCGGAGGAGAAGGGGGCTCTACAAAGAAGTAGGAGAAAGGGGGCTACAAAGAAGAAAGAGGTTGCTGCTCTCCCAGCTGCTGATGCTCCCCCAAACTTCTGCTTGTTCTCTTGCTGCTGTTTTCTGGTTTGCTGGACTTCTACTGAGACTGGTATTACCCCCAAAGAACCCGACGACCCTAATCAGCAGGAAGTAGCCCCAAGAGAACTACACCCCCTTTCACCTTTAACCTTCTTTGTCTCCTGCATAGTGTTGGGGGGTTGGGAGGAATGAGGGTTGGACAGGAAGCATAAGGTATCAAGGATAGTAAAATAAATTAGAATGTATAATTAACATAATACAAAAATGATAAAAAGCCTCTTGTTACATACTGCTGGTAGATATTGGAATAACTTCCAATTACTGTGGAAGTTCCTCAGGAAACCAAAACTAAAGCACCATATGACCTAACTATCCTACTAGGCACATATCCACAGGAACCACCAGCATACACAGAGACACTTGAACATCCAAATTCTCCATGTTTGGTACAACACTAGTCACAGCAGCCAAGGTACAGAATCAGCTTAAGAGAGCATTAATAGATAAAGAAAAGCATTAGTTAGATGAATGGAATTATATAATTCAACAGAATGAATGAAACTGGAGGTCATCATGTCAAATAAAATAATCTAGTCTCAGAAGTACAACTATTGCATGTCTCCCATCTGCAGAAATCAAGATTTAACTATCACACACATACACAAATGTAAGACATATCAAGAATGATGAGGATTGAAGAAGTGATCAAAAGGGATGAGAGAGAGAATGAAGGAGGTTAATGGAGGATAGAAAGACAAAATTTTATTTTCTTTATTTCATATACAGAACCTAGATTTAACTATAAGATATGGCATATGACTATTTGTGGGGAAGAAAGCCACTGATTTTCCACATAATGAATGCTAAGGTCAAGGCTTTCAAGACATCATAGATCTGCAGAAGTGACAGAAGCAGGCTGGAACCCCTAGTTGATGGAGTTCCAACACTCACTACTTTTCTTCCACCACACCGGGGGCAGGTGTGCTTTACCAATATTTGTATGGCAATTAAGCATCCAATATTGAGACAAGTAGCTGCAAATTCTGAATTAATGGCTTGTGTATTAACAAAGAAAGACTGCTTTTTTCTAATATAAAGATTATACCATGCAAACTGGGACAGCTGGAAGTCAGTAAAAAAAAATGCAGTTGTCATTTTAATAGAGAATTGACATTCCAATAAATTCCACAGTAATGTTAAATGCTTTCTTCTGCTTTGGTGATATTATTGAATTGGTATACGCTTGATACATAAAATTAAATTACAAGTACATTCATTTACCAGCAGGCCAAAGGAACCTCAGAACTGTGACTATTCATTCATGGAAAACCAAGATAAAAAGCTTGCAGAGTATTTTAATATTGAGTGCAACTTTTCTCCCACAGAGAAAAGGCAAGTTCTCTCCTCCAAAACGTATGGATGCTGGCATGGCTTCTACAGGAAGCAGAAGGGTCCAGGCTCTGCTTCAGCTTGTATGGAGAATGTGAACTTGAGGCTGCAGGACTCCTGGGGCCCATCCTGTTGCACAAAACACAACACACCTGCATGCCAGTCCCTGTCCAAAGTGTCTCTTTGCTTCCATCTGGCTAAGCATCAGGGAAGATGTAATAGTTCTAGTTCCTCCTGATCTAACCAGGCCAGCAAGGATCCCACCAACTCTGCAACCTCCTGCTACTTTCTGATTATCCTGTCATCCTTTGAAATACATTGCCAACCTAAGATTCCTTAAAAGGAAACTGTGGAAGAAGAAGAAGAAGAAGAAGAAGAAGAAGAAGAAGAAGAAGAAGAAGAAGAAGAAGAAGAA